>JZKD02S1826422.1:362154-373286 GCA_000966675.3 Picea glauca | reverse complement strand
GAAGGAATATGAGATGGCCTGATGCCAGGTAAGCATGTCTGGTGCAAATTAGGGTTATAAAAAATGTCCTCTAATGTGTGAGGTCAGAAGAGCATCTGATGACCGAAATACATTATCAATTTTTATCAATGTACCAAACCAGTGAGCCCAGGGACCAGAATTCGGGAGCTGCCATCTGCAAAATAACAATTGTCTCACTGAGGCAGGCATACCCATGCTCGGAATGAAATAAAATCATGGCTACCAATCAAATACACTATAGATCCATGTCATATAACTATATAAAGTGTAGCCACGAACAATACACAACAGATTTACATCTTGAAATAAAAAAGATATACAGTTATAGTATCCATCTTCAAGAAGCGAATCGGGCTTGATGGCTAGAGATGATGCCTTCAGAGCTCAAGCATCAACTTCAAAATCTTCAAAAATCGGGTAGGAGTGTAATATAAGTGTACGAATTCACTACCCAGAGGTATTCGACGACTTGTCAGGAACGAACTAGAGGATTTTGATGATCAGGTGGAGGGCTTCATGGATTTCGAACAAAGACTTGATTGAGATTTTGGGATGACCGGGCATGAGGGTAAGAGACAATTTGCAGAGGGGGTCGAATTAAGCTTGCTAATAACTTCCCTTGGACATCAACATGACATAAGATGAGACTTAGGTAGCATGATATTTTGACATAAGTGGACGATGCAGGGGGCAACGCCAACTCTCCATATGTTTGGAAGAATAACCAAACGGAGGATGACACAGCTCTATGAGAACAACTTCCTAAGGTCATACTAAATCCCAGATATTTGATGAACAAACGTAAAAGATGTGTGTTTTCCAAGGGAGACTCATTGTGCTGCCAACAAAAAGAAAATACTTTTCCCTTCCTCTTTTTGGGGTATATTTGATTTTTTTTTGTCTTTTTCAATAATTTGGGAAATCTTGAAAAAGAATAAAAGAATTCTACATTACAAAGGAGGATCGAGTGTCGTGAAACTACTAGTTCCAAGCACACAGAACATGGGGATGCTCAGGGAAAAGGGACATATGCAGGAAAATGACACCCGGGAAAAATCCTCCAGGGGCCAAAGGTGTCAAGATGCAGAGGAAAAGTTTTATAGGGCTTGCGTATAAGGCATGCTTCAGATGGTTCATTTGAGAGAAACATGGAGCCGACATTAGGCCAAAGACGTAGGTATGCAAACACGGTTAACAAGAAACACAATGGTAACGTCCTTCGATGTAATTTTAACAAGCCCATAGAAGGTAAGCTCGACGGTTTTCATATTTAAAGAGTCTGAAAAAACGTAAAAGGAGACTTCGCTGGGGTACCTTTTTCGAAGATAGTCTAGTTGGCTCGAAAAAGGGGTAAACTAGCACCGACCAGACGTCTATTCAAAACCATTTTAATGAGTGTGATAGAGACAAGATCACTCGGTGATTTTTTCATTTTTAAGGAGTCTGAAAAAAGATTAACTATGGACTCCATCAGGAATGTTCTTATGGACCATTTTAACCAGTGTCAAAGAATAAGGTCACTCGACGATCTTTTCAATTTTAGGGAGTTTGAAAAGAGCTTAACTATAGACTCTGTGGGGGTTCCTTTTTCGTAAATTTAGTCCCTCGGGCCCGAAAAAGGGTTAAAATTATACCCGAGAATACTCTTCTAGAGAATTGAAGTTCCTAGAGTATACCTTTGTTCGTACAATTGACCATCTGGACTGAAAAAGGGGTAAACTACCACCGGACAGACATGCCTTCAAATTTCAGTTTTAACGAGCATGAAAGACAACAAGATTGCTCGACAATCTTTTCATGTTTTAAAGGGTCTGAAAAGGGCTTAAAAGAAGACCCGTGGGGCTATGAATCATGTATTAAACTAGTTCAGGTAGAGCCCACTGCTAGGCTCAGACAAAAATTCTCTTTGATAGTCAACTTGGGAAGTCTCCCAAAAGGGAAGAAAATACAAACCACGATGTAAGTCTTCCCATGGTATAGAAACCGTAGTCATGGCTTCAAGGATATCCTCATCTGAAGGCAATTCAAAATTTGAGAAATCATGCAAACGAGGGTTGACAGTGCCAAAGGGTGAAGTAAATTGACCATATTCCATATGACGATGGAGGCTCTCGTCATGACTAGTAGATTCTATCAACGAAGAATCATGAGCACGAGGGCTTGAGGATCTACAAACAATGAGATCAGACTCAGAAGGATACTCAAGTCCACTTGGACCAAGAGAGGGAAGCAAGGGTTCCCATGCCCCCATTGGATAAACCAATGGATCAATTATTGAGACCAAGTCTCGAGAGGGAAAACATGATTGCACAGGTTCCTGCTCAGAAGAAATTGAACACCGAGGATAAGACGCCATATAATTAACCCATGGCGGGGTGGAGTCTACGCGAACACTAGGAACATGTAAAGGGGCATCCTAAACTAACGCTAAATTAGGATGGTGATTATCAGATGCCAACTGGTCAATAGTGACAATGCTTCCATTGTGAGGGAAATGCATCACCCGAAAGAGAATAGATACCACAACGTTCATATCATATACATAATCACGCCTGAGAAGCATGTTGAAATCTAACGAGCCTTGCACCACTATAACAT
The DNA here is from genome assembly GCA_000966675.3 of Picea glauca. NCBI lineage: Eukaryota > Viridiplantae > Streptophyta > Pinopsida > Pinales > Pinaceae > Picea > Picea glauca. Next base: position 370,667 of record JZKD02S1826422.1, on the reverse strand, counting down.
CGAAACAAACAATCTTCCCACCTAACGAGATAGGAAACTGAGGAAGAACCCCAAAATATTCACTAGGACATATGTCAAAAGCCAACAACTCATGTGAAGTAGACACAAGCTCGAGAGAACCCAAGACTTTCCAAACTGAGGAGGATAAAATACTTGTCGAGGCTCCTTCATCCACAATACATCGATAAATGTTTGTTGAATTAACTTCAACCCTTAGTTGAAAGGGTGCAGAGGAAGGAAGACGATGCTCAACAAGGTCATTCCAATGAAAGGAAACCATCCTAGGGCTTGGAGGGGGTGTACTCGGAATGAGCCCCCTTGTTCTGAAAGTACTAAACTGGAAATGCTAAAAACATAGTCGGTAGACACGTCACTCCCCAAAAGAAGAGTGGGATCATCCAATGACTGCATTGGCATGAACATTTTCACCACCAATGGTTGAATAGGCTACGAGACTACATGGTCTAAAGGCACCTCACCCCTCAAAAGAGGAGTGGGATCAGCCGATGACTGCATCGGCATGACCACTTTCTCAATCAATGACTGCATAGGCTAAGAGACTACAAGGTCTAAAGGCACTTCACCCCTCAAAAGAGGAGTGGGATCAGTCAATGACTGCATCAGCATGACCACTTTCTTAACCAGTGGCTAAATAGGTTGGGAGACTACAAGGTCTAAAGGCACCTCACCCCCCAAAAGAGGAGTGGGTTCAGCCGATGACTGCATCAGTGTGACCACTTTCTCAACCAATGAATGCATCAGCGTGACCAATTTCTCAACCAATGACTGCATATACTGCAAGACTACATGGTCTAAAGGCACCTCACCCCTCAAAAGAGGAGTGGGATCAGCTAATGACTGCATCGGCATGACCACTTTCTCAACCAATGACTGCATAGGCTGAGAGACTACAAGGTCTAAAGGCACCTCACCCTTCAAAAGAGGAGTGGGATCAGTCGATGACTGCATCGACATGACCACTTTCTCAACCAATGACTGCATAGGCTGAGAGACTACAAGGTCTAAAGGAACCTCACCCCCCAAAAGAGGAGTGGGATCAGCTGATGGCTGCATCAGCGTGACCACTTTCTCAACCAATGGTTGAATAGACTGCGAGGAAACTTCAGAAGACTTAGAATCAGAAGAGCTTGCAGACATGGACCACAATCTTTGTACCTCTAGAATGCCAGGGCAAAAATGAGTAAGGTGATTTCCCTTGCAAAGATTACAAGGGGACTTAGGCTTACGTCCTATCCATCTAGGTTTCTCAACATAATCAATTCCCCCAACATGAATAGCAGTGGTTGGTTGCACATCTCCAACATGACTTGCAGAGGTTAGTGATGGGTCGATAACATGACTTGCAGAGGCTATAGACCTATTACCAGTATGACTAGCAGTGACTGGAATTTTCCCCCCAGCATGACTTGTAGAGGGTGGGTTCTTGCCCCCAACGTGACTTGCAAAGGCTGTCGACCTATCTCCAACATGACTCACAGAATTTGGTGATTTCTTCTTCCTATTATTCCTCTTTCTATTTCATTTAGAATTTTGGTTACTAGTAACTGTACTTTCACCAGAGGCAGGAGAAGGAGGAGGAGAAGACTTTGCTGACGAAGAAACCTCAACATGGTTCCCATGACTTAAGGTGCTTAACTAAGAAACGTCAAGAGCATTCGGGACATTTGGAATGGTACCCAACCAAATCGGTAGTCCCACATTCAACCCAGGAATGTACAAAGTGGCCATCAAAGGGACACCAACGTTTTCGAAGAAAGGAAAAGTACAAGAATCCCCTTGCGAAGGGGTTCCTTGGTTGGTATCCTCAGGAACTTTAGACATGGAGATCTTATGCAGATGATCTCCCATTGCAGGATCGTTCAAATCTGTAAAAGTCTCACACACTGAATCTGAATAATCAGTGTTATCAAAACAACGCCTATAAAGAGGCGGCTCAACATTTCTAAGCAGAAGATTGAAAAATCCTCTCAACCGGCGGAGTGGGTGGTCTACCACCCTAGGTCAGAGACCCAAAGCCACGACTGACTAACTCACTATGGAAAACTAGGGAGAACAGAGCACACACTAAAAGTTCCTAAAGGCAAATCAAGCAAATGACTAACTAGTTGGAAGGACGGTTACACCAACCAACACTAGAGCAACTTATCGGTGTAAGTGCAACTTGAATATGGAAGCACCCTCCAGGTATACTCTACAAAGTGTGGCTCAATGTTTTCCCTAGGTACTATGGTATACCCCCATGGTCACCTATGTAAGTCCCTAAAATAAAGGCAACTAGGTTTTCAGCTCGTGAACAATCACCAGGCGGGTACAATCGACAATCGGGTGGACCGTAATGAGTAGGGTATCCATCCCAAAACCTATCAAGGGTATCGAAAGCAAGTGTTTCAGTAGACAACTGAGGACCTCGAACAGATTCGAGACCCACGAAGCTCCTTGGAAAATGCAATCAACGAAATCCCAAGACAAGTCCTCCATATGTGTTCCCCACTATGCTTGGTCCGGCTTTGGAGGGGTTATCTCCGCTACCTTTCCACACGCGACCTCATGTTTAGCCCCTGTGTTAGAGGGGGGTCCTGGATAATTTCCACGTTACTGGACTTCTACACTCCTTATCACGGACTCGTATGTTTGTTTTAACGGCCTTGAAGAGTTTCCTCTCCAACCTAATTCAAGGCCCTAGCCCTAAACTAGTTGATGAACCCTACAAACATAAAAGTCTATTTATTTTTAATTAGCGTTCTTTTTAAGGCTTGATTTACTCAAAAGGTGTGGTAGTGCAATTGATGTTGTTAAGACTCTTGCAAAAAAAAAGAAATGATAAGAACACTAGAAAAGAAGGATTATCTTTCTTATTTTTCTTTTGAAATGCTTTTAAGATGAGAAGAAAACACAACACTATGCTAATTTCTTTTTCTTTTTCAAATAACAATGCAAGGCAAATGTCAAGACAAAAAGAGAACTAACAAGCTATTTTATTTTTTATTTTTTCTTCTAATCAAAGTAAGTAACAAGATTTTATATTTTAATGAAAAAGAAATCTATTGTTGTAATCGGACCTAAGTTGCCGACTGCTATGACAAAGACCAAGATTAAATCAAGGCAATCCCTAAGAGGTATAAATCTTGATAAGGAAGAGGATGATTGCCTCTCCTTAAACAAAAAATTTCTCAATAGGCATGCTTCTGACAGTTCAACAACCAACGTGTGCACGCGAGTTGTGTAAGGTCAGAGTGCATGTGCATGCATGCATGCCTTATACAGGCCGCGTGTACCTCTGGAATTCTTCAAAAATGAAAAAAAAAGCAATCAAACATTGGCAGAGACTACTGGTATTGAGAACCAGAGTCCCTTGAAGACTTAGAAACTTACTTTGACAGAAAAGAAAAACAATTCAAGGAAAATTTCATAGAACAAAACCAGTCTGAGGTGGTACCTAAGCTACAAACTGCAAAAACAGAGACCATAATGAGATCTAGAAAACCCCTGAGAATGATCACTTCCGACAGGGGAGAGGATGACTGCCTCTCTAAAAAAAAAAATCCGAACTCAGACACGCGACTGACACTTCATCAGCTAGCATGTGCATGCGGGTTGTGTGAAGGTAGGGCGTGTGTACACGCATGCAAGCCTTATACAGGCTGTGTGTACCTCTGTGAATTCCCGAAAAGAAAATGTAGCCAAGCAAAGAAAGCAGGGAATACTGGTATGGAAGACCAGAATCCCTACTAGTTCAGACTCTTGTAGAAACTTAGAAAAAAAGGGATGAAACCAATTTAAAACTACCAAAAAGTATCACCAGAAAACCCGAGAGATCCCCAGTACAGTCGCCAATTATGTTGTGAGTGGGAAATCCCCCTATGGACTAGCACTTAGGGTTTTATCATGCATCCAGAAAAGACCTAAAGATTCCTACTTTTTACCATCATCCCAGACCTAATCCCCATTACTCTTAAGCAAATACACAGTTAAGAAGATCAAGTGAACATACCTTATTTTCGGCATTTGGTATCGATCCCTCTTCATGCTTGGTTGCTCTTTGACTACAACTCTCCTCCCAAGTCTGACCTGCATTCACAAAAGACAAATAAAGAACTCCACATGCATTTGATCTACGCATTAATGGGTTAGAGATTTAATCAACATGTACGCAATAAAAATGGAAACCTCATATGGTGGGACGGGAAAAGTACTTTTTTATTATTAACTTCACTAAAGTAACTTACAATAATGAAGACGACCACTGCTCCATGAATCTGGTTGTGGGCTCCTCTTTTACTGTGCACCAACTGCTAACACACTTGCTTCTCTTCTTCGTTGAAATCACAAAATGGTTGCAGAATCTTGGGCAAAGGGGAATATGAATTCAGGTAGAGTTTATTTACTATGATTTTCCTCCTTTCAAATGGGACCCCTACCCCTAGGTATTTGGTCGAGTGATTGGCCATGCATGGTCGAAAGGTTTAGTTAACTTACCCAAAACTGTGTGTTCTGTCAACAACTTTCTATTTTTCGTGCTTTTGTAGGTACACATGGGCTGTAATGGGCTAGCTAGCATGTACACGCAGGCTGTAGTGGGTCAGCTAGAGTGTACACGTGGGCTGTAGTGGAGCAGGGAGCGTGTGCCTTTAAAAAGGGTGTTTTTAAGAAGAGTTGTTCAGTACTAACTTGGCAAAGAAGGAATATGAGATGTCTTGATGCCAGGTAAGCATGTCCGGTGCAAATTAGGGTTATAACACTCATGTTGCAGATATGGAATACCTAGAGACAGATGAAAAAAAAAATCCACTTGCATAGATAGAGGTTTGCCTCACCACCACAGATATCATGTCCATCATGAGGGTATCCACCACATCAGCTTGCTTCCAGAAAAAATTGTGTCTTGCTCCATGAGGTACAAGCCATGTATCATGGTGAGTGTCATTTCAATATTTGAGGCATTTGAGTTTGTTGCATTTAAAATTGCTTTTGATTATGTAACGTCTACTTGGAAATTATGTTATTTTCCCTGTTTCACCTTGGTGGTTGACATTGCGCCCTAGTAAGTGATCAACCTTAAGGATATGTTTTCTATTGGGAGGTCCCCTTGACAAGTCATTGTGCCATTCCCGATCATACTTACCACTTTTCATCACTTCACCCCTTGTTCGCCCCCTTATCTTTTGGGATTTTTTTGGGTGTACTGACCCAAGAAGGGATTGTCCCTCATTTCATGGGAAGAAGGGTTGAAGGCCTAGAGGGAATGTAGTTGGAAAAAGATAAAATCCATATTATAAGCCTTCCAGATGCTCACCCAAAGAGGTCTTGAGAACAATGAAGTGTCTCTCCTAAGAAGAAAAAATCAAGGACCTACAAAAGCAAACACATACATATAAATGTCCCACTTGTTGAGGGATCTACACAAGTGTGTTACAAGATAGAATATACCCCCATGCCACTCTATGTACCTCCCCCTTCAAGTGACATCGTGGTATTTCCGCCCAAGCTAATTGATTAACCCATATGGAGTACCCAATGTTTGGACCTTAAGTAATTAATGGAAATAAATGGGATTGGAAAAATGATGCATTGAAAACGAAGGTGTGGCACACCCTCTACAAAGGCACCCATAAATGAGATACTACGATCCCTTGTATGTCGCGAATCCCATGCCCAAAAGTATTGCCCCCATCCATATCATCTTCTCCACATGACTTAGAGATGGGTTCACCTAGGAAGCACTCCTTGACTTAGGAAATGATTCACCCAATAGGTCACCTTGTCAACTCTCGCATACCTAAACTTGGAAAATTGCATAGGGTGTTTGAGCACTTGATTAGTTTGATGAGGTGGTTTTTTATGCACATGCTTAGTTGGCCCTTTTATTGATTCGATTTATGTATCATGATGCATTTGACTTGAGATCCTTGGAGGGCATATTCATTGTCTTTGCAGGCCTTAGTTGGTGGACAATTTTGGAAGAACAAGCCTAGCTTGGGCTTCCTTTGGGCTTGAAGCCCACAGGTTGGATATCATGAAAAACACCTTGGGAAAAGAAGGAATATGAACGTTGCATTTGGAGGCAAAAGAAGACACCATGGAGGACCTTAGCTATCCCCAACTAACCCAACGTTTTTCCTTTGGAGGCCAAAACACCACTTTTGGAGGGCTTGACGTCACCATAGGGCTAGGGTTTTGGTGGTGGAGGTGTTGATGATTGACACTTGGAACTTTGGGAGAGGAGAAGCCTCACCTTGATGGAGAAGTTCCTAGCACATGAGGGAGTATCCTTAGGAGGCCCAACGACCTCCTCCACTTCCTCAACGACTTGCTGAAAATGTCAAAACATCACCCCTTAAGGGGATGACGTCATCTTTAGGGTCTCTTATGTGCAATTTTTAAAAGTTAAATTTGAATTTATGATGTAAAGGGGAAAAGTAAGGGTTATTGACCCCTTACTTTGTGGTTTACCCTAAAGTTAAGTGGACAAACACTTTTAGGAGGATTTGTATAAATAAGAATCATTTCATTTCATTTTGATATAGCTCTCCCATTGTGAGAAGAGACTTGGTTGAAATTTGTGCCCTCATTGGGCAACTTGGATATCTCTCTCTTGTGCAGATGTCTTTTGGTGATCTCTCTTGGTATTTTTGTGGAGCTAAGGTGGTGCGCACCTCTTGGAGGCTTACTCTCTTTCTTTGTAGTGGAATTTGCTTGGTGAACTAGGGTTTTATGTTGCATCTCTCTTGGAATTGGTAAGAAAAAAATGCAATTTGGTAGTTCTTTTTGCTTGTTTCAGAGTGTTGTTGGTTGAAACCCTAGGAGGAGTATAAATGCATACACCCTCCATCAAGATTTATCTCATTTCTAGTTATTAAGTCAATTTTGGACAAGATTGCTAGGAGGAATACACGGGTGTACACCGTCCTAGATTTACCATAGCTTGATTTGCATGCCTTAGGGAGCAAAAGGGTTTAAACCCCTATGGATATTGTAGATCCAATTGTTATATCCAAGATTCTATTTACCCATATTTTAAAAGGTATTAATCTGATTTTTTGCATTGGAGAAATAAAATTTCTTAACATGATTCTATGAGATTTTCAAGTTGTTTGAAGTGGAATCAATTCTTTTCTCTACTAGCTTGCTTGAGCCACTAGGGCATCCTCTTTAGACAAGGAAATCTTATTTATGTTATAACATTAAGATACAACCATTAGGGCTGCAACAAATTTCTCTCAAACTTTTACTTTTGCTCTCTTTTCAACCATCAAAATTTGCTAGAAAGCTACCATAATAATCTACTTGTCATTTAGCATTTTTTGGGTGGTTTACTTGTAATTTTTGGTGGTTGGAATTTTCTATTGTAACAATCTTTTTCTACATCCATAAGGTTGTTATAATATCTTTGCAATAGCATCATACAACAACCCTCTAATACCACTAAATCTTGTGTTAAAGTGTAGGGAACTAATCCACTTGTTTTATGCTTCATTTCTCAATAAATATTTGATGCTTTGAGTGGTTGTATATGCAATAATTAGCTTTGTTCCTTGCTGATATATATTCTTTCTTACTGCAATAGTTTGGGACAACAAGCATAACTTGTTTTTCCACTTAATCTTTAGGCGTGTATGCTTGCCTTTTCTTGTGTCTCGGGCATGCACAACTATCTTTTGCAGGTACACTACTTCTTGACAACCTTCCCTTATCAACGAGACTTCATCCCAAGCCTTCCATCTCTCCACAACTTGACCTGTAGGGGATTCACTTCCATAACTCACTTTCCATCTCATTTCCCCCTACGGTGACCCAAGATTCCTCCCTTGTGTTGGATTTATCCTTCACTAAAGTGAGGGGAGGGTTTATCTAAGGTGACAGTGGGTAGATTATCCCACATTTATTTCCATCTCATGGATTGGGTTGGGATTTTCCCAACCTACATTTTGTGCGATAAGAAGACATAAACAGGTCAATATACTATGAGAATCCAACATTCAAACCCTTCTTCTTAATCACACTTGTCTAATGAATCACTGACACTGGGTTACCAATCTCATCTTTAACTCTTAATCCAAGGGATGCAAAATGGGTGGCTTGAAAAAACAAGAACAAATGAACCATGTAAGATTGGGATCTGAAACTTCCAAGACACTCAAATTCTGACAATTGATAATGAATTTGATCAGCTAAAAATTTACCATAATTGAATTTGATCAACGGTTTCGCTGCAAATACACAAATTGATGCCATAAGCCCTAACACAAACTCATCAACCACAACATCTTTATCTTTTCCCAAAATTGCACATACCATGGAGATAATTTTTCCTGAAATTTCAGGAAATAGACTAGACTCTAGAATAAAGTTATCTCCAGGAACATCAACATTCTTGGATAGATAAGACTGTAATAAAGTCACTCTGTCATGAGGTTTCAACTCTCTGAAACTTTTCGCTAATACAAATTCATTTAACACTTCACTCTCAGGGTCTAATGGCCACCTTAACATTT
>JZKD02S1826422.1:335812-346379 GCA_000966675.3 Picea glauca | reverse complement strand
CACCAAACTCAAGATCCCTACCGATGACCCTTTTCCCGACGCACATACAAAGACTGAAGGTGAAACTTCTTCCCATTCCCATACCTTTCAGCCCCATCACTTTCAACGGGACATTAATGGGGATTAGGTCTGGGATGATGGTAAAAAGTAGGAATCTTTAGGTCTTTTCTGGATGCATGATAAAACCCTAAGTGCTAGTCCGTAGGGGGATTTCCCACTCACAACATATTTGGCAACTGTACGGGGGATCTCTCGGGTTTTCTGGGGATACTTTTTGGTAGTTTTAAATTGGTTTCATCACCTTTTTTCTGAGTTTCTACAAGAGTCTGAGCTAGTAGGGATTCTGGTCTTCCATACCAGTATTCCCTGCTTTCTTTGCTTGGCTACATTTTCTTTTCGGGAAGTCACAGAGATACACGCGGCATGTATAAGGATTTCATGCATGTACCCACTCCCTACCTTCACACAGCCCGTGTGCACACGCTAGCTGATGAAGTGTCAGTCGCATGTCTGAGTTCATATTTTTTTTTTTTAGAGAGTCAGTCATCCTCTCCCCTATCAGAAGTGATCCTTCTCAGGGGTTTTCTAGATCTCATTCTGGTCTCTGTTTTTGCAGTTTGTAGCTTAGGTACCACCTCAGACTAGTTTTTTTATATGAAATTTTCCTTGAATTGTTTTTCTTTTCTGTCAAAGTAAGTTTTTGAGTCTTCAAGGGACTCTGGTTCTCAATACCAATAGTCTCTGCCAGTGTTTGATTGCTTGTTTTTTATTCATTTTTGAAGAATTGCAGAGGTACACACGACATGTATAAGGCATGCATGTGTGTACATGCACTCTGACCTTACATAGCTCGCGTGCACACGTTGGTTGTTGAAATGTTAGAAGCGTGCCTATTGAGAAAATTTTGTTTAAGGAGAGGCAGTCATCCTCTTCCTTATCAAGAGTTATACTTCTCAGGGATTGCCTTGATTTAATCTTGGTCTTTGTCATAGCAGTCGGAAACTTAGGTCTGATTACAACAATAGATTTATTTTTCATTAAAATATAAAATCTTGTTACTTACTTTGATTGGAAGAAAAAATCAAAAATAAAATAGCTTGTTAGTTCTCTTTCTTTCCTAACATTTGCCTTGCATTGGTTATTTGAAAAAGAAAAAGAAATTGGCATAGTGTTGTGTTTTCTTTTCATCTTAAAAGCATTTCAAAAGAAAAATAAGAAAGATAATCCTTCTTTGCTAGTGTTCTTATCATTTATTTTTTTCTGCAAGAGTCTTAACAATATCAATTTCACTACCACACCTTTTGAGTAAATCAAGCCTTAAAAAGAACGCTAATTAAAAATAACTAGACTTTTATGTTTGTAGGGTCCATCAACTAGTTTAGGGTTAGGGCCTTGAATTAGGTTGGAGAGGAAACTCTTCAAGGCTGTTAAAACAAACATACGAGTCCGTGATAAGGAGTGTAGAAGTCCAGTAACGTGGAAATTATCCGAGACCCCCCTCTAACACAGGGGCTAAACATGAGGTCGCCTATGGAAAGGTAGTGGAGATAACCCCTCCAAAGCTAGACCAAGCGTAGTGGGGAACGCATATAGAGGACTTGTCTTGGGATTCCGTTGATCGCATTTTCCATGGAGCTTCATGGGTCTCGAATCTGTTTGAGGTCCTCAGTTGTCTTCTAAAACAATTGCTTTCGATACCCTTGATAGGTTTCGGGCTAGATACCCTACTCATTGCGGTCCACCCGACTGTCGATTGTACCCGCCTGGTGATTGTTCACGAGCTGACAACCTAGTTGCCTTTATTTTAGGGACTTACATAGGTGACCACGGGGGTATACCGCAGTACCTAGGGCAAACATCGAGCCACAATTTGCAGAGTATACCCGGAGGGTGCTTCCATATTCAAGTTTCACTTGCACCGATAAGTTGCTCTAATGTTGGTTGGTGTAATTGTCCTTCCTACTAGTTAGTCATTTGCTTGATTTTCCTTTAGGAACTTTTAGTGTGTGTGTTGTGCTCCCTAGTTTTCCATAGTGAGTTAGTCAATCATGGCTTTGGGTCTCTGACCTAGGGTGGTAGACCGCCCACTCCGTCGGTTGAGAGGACTTTTCAGTCTTCCGCTTAGAAACATGGAGCCACCTCTTTATAGGCGTTGTTTTGATAACACTGGTTCTTCAGAGTCAGTGTGTGAGACTTTTGCAGATTTGAACGATCCTGCAAGGGGAGAACCTTTGCATAAGATCTTCATGGCTAAAGTTCCTGACGATACCAATTAAGGAACCCCTTCGCAAGGGGATTCTTGTACTTTTCCTTTCTTCGGAAATGTTGGTGTCCCTTTGATGGCCACTTTGTACATTCCTGGGTTGAATGTGGGACTACCGGTTTGGTTGGGTACCATTCCAAATGTCCTGAATGATCTTGATGCTTCTCAGTTAAGCACCTTAAGTCATGGGCACCCTGTTGAGTTTCTTTGTCAACAAAGTCTTCTCCTCCTCCTTCTCCAGCCTCTGGTGAAATTACAGTTACTAGTAACCGAAAGTCTAAACAAAATAGAAAGAGGAAGAATAGGAAGAAGAAATCACCAACCTCTGCGAGTCATTTTGGAGATAGGTCGACAGCCTTTGCAAGTCATGCTGGGGGCAAGAACCCACTCTCTACAAGTCATGCTGGGGGGAAAAGTCCAATCACTTCTAGTCATACTGGTAATAGGTCTATAGCCTCTGCAAGTCATGTTATCGACCCATCACTAACCTCTGCAAGTCATGTTGGAGATGTGCAACCAACCACTGCTAGTCATGCTGGGGGAATTGATTATGTTGAGAAACCTAGATGGATAGGATATAAGCCTAAGTTCCCTTGTAAGCTTTGCAAGGGAGATCACCTTACTCATTTGTGCCATGGCATTCCAAAGGTACAAAGATTGTGGTCCCTATCTGCAAGCTCTTCTGATTCTGAGTCTTCTGAGGTTTCCTCGCAGTCTATTCAACCATTGGTTGAGAAAGTGGTCACGCTGATGCAGTCATCGACTGATCCCACTCCTCTTTTGGGGGGTGAGGTTCCTTTAGACCTTGTAGTCTCTCAGCCTATGTAGTCATTGGTTGAGAAAGTGGTCATGCCGATGCAGTCATCGACTGATCCCACTCCTCTTTTGAAGGGTGAGATGCCTTTAGACCTTGTAGTCTCTCAGCCTATGCAGTCATTGGTTGAGAAAGTGGTCATGTCGATGTAGTCATTGGATAATCCCACTCCTCTTTCGAGGGGTGAAGTGCCTTTAAACCATGTAGTCTTGCAGTCTATGCAGTCATTGGTTGAGAAATTGGTCACACTGATGTAGTCATTGCTTGAGAAAGTGGTCATGCTGATGCAGTCATTGACTGATCCCACTCCTCTTTTGGGGGGTGAGGTGCCTTTAGACCTTGTAGTCTCTCAGCCTATTCATCCATTGGATGAGAAAGTGGTCATGCTGATGTAGTCATTGACTGATCCCACTCCTCTTTTGAGGGGTGAGGTGCCTTTAGACCTTGTAGTCTCTTAGCCTATGTAGTCATTGGTTGAGAAAGTGGTCATGCCAATGCAGTCATCGGCTGATCCCACTCCTCTTTTGAGGGGTGAGGTACCTTTAAACCATTTAGTCTCGCAGCCTATTCAACCATTGGTTGTGAAAGTGGTCATGCCGATGCAGTCATCAAATGATCCCACTCTTCTTTTGGGGAGTGACGTGTCTATCAACTATGTTCTTAGCATTTCCAGTTCAGTTCTTTCAGAACAAGGGGGCTCATTTCGAGTACACCCCCTCCAAGCCCTAGGATGGTTTCCTTTCATTTGAATGACCTTGTTGAGCATCGTCTTCCTTCCTCCGCACCCTTTCAAATAAGGGTTGAATTTAATTCAACAAACATTTATCGATGTATTGTGGATGAAGGAACCTCGACAAGTATTTTATCCTCCTCGGTTTGGAAAGTCTTGTGTTCTCCCGAGCTTGTGTCTTCTTCACATGAGTGGTTGGCTTTTGATATATGTCCTAGTGAATATTTGGGGGTTCTTCCTCAGTTTCGTATCTCATTAGGTGGGAAGATTGTCTGTGTTGATGTTATAGTGGTGCAAGGCCCGTCATATTTTAACATGCTTCTCGGGTGTGATTATGTATATGCTATGAATGTTGTGGTATCTATGCTATTCTGGGTGATGCATTTCCCTCACAATGGAAACATTGGCACTATTGACCAGCTAGCATCTGATAATCACCATCCTAATTCAGCGTTAGTTCAGGTTGCCCCTTTATATGTTCCTAGTGTTCGTGTAGACTCCACCCCGCCATGGGTTAATTATGTGGCGTCTTATCCTCAGTGTTCAATTGCTTCTGAGCAGGAACCTGTGCAATCATGTTTTCCCTCTCGAGACTTGGTCTCAACAATTGATCCATTGGTTTATCCAATGGGGGCATGGGAACCCTTGCTTCCCTCTCTTGGTCCAAGTGGGTTTGAGTATCCTTCTCAATATGATCTCGTTGTTTGTAGATCCTCAAGCCCTCGTGCTCGTTATTCTTCATTGATAGACTCTACTAGTCCTGACCAAAGCCTCCATCGTCATATGGAATATGGTCAGTTTACTTCACCCTTTGGGACTGTCGACCCTCGTTTGCGTGATTTCACGGATTTTGAATTGCCTTCAGATGAGGATATCCTTGAAGCCATGACTACGGTTTCTATACCATGGGAAGACTTACACCGTGGTTTGTATTTTCTTCCCTTTTGGGAGACTTCCCAAGTTGATTATCAAAGAGACTTTTGGTCTGAGACTAGCAGTGGGCTCTACCTGAACTAGTTTCATACATGATTCATAGCCCCACGGGTCTTCTTTTAAGCCCTTTTCAGACCCTTTAAAACATGAAAATATTGTCGAGAAATCTTGTTGTCTTTCATGCTCGTTAAATTGAAATTTGAAGGCACGTTTGTCCGACAGTAGTTTACCCCTTTTTTCGGTCCGGATGGTCAACTATACGAACAAAGGTATACTCTAGGAACTTCAATTCTCTAGAAGAGTATTCTCAGGTATAATTTGAACCCTTTTTCGGGCCTGAGGGACTAAATTTATGAAAAAGGAACCCCCATAGAGTCTATAGTTAATCTCTTTTCAGACTCCCTAAAATTGAAAAGATCGTCGAGTGACCTTATTCTTTCACACTCGTTAAAATGGTCCAGAAGAAAATTTATGACGGAGTCCATAGTTAAGATTTTTTCAGAATCCTTAAAAATGAAAAAATCGTCGAGTGATCTTGTCTCTATCACACTCGTTAAAATGGTTTTGAATAGATGTCTGGTCAGTTCTAGTTTACCCCTTTTTCGAGCTGACTATACTATCTTAGAAAAAGGTACCCCAGTGAAGTCTCCTTTTATGTTTTTTCAGACTCTATAAATACGAAAAACCATTGAGCTTACCTTCTCTGGTCTCATTAAAATTACATCGAAGGACGTTACCATTGTGTGTCTTGTTAACCGTGTTTTCATACCTATGTCTTTGGCCTAATGTCGGCTCCATGTTGCTCTCAACTGAACCATCTGAAGCATGCCTTATACGCAAGCTCTGTAGCACTTTGCCTTTGTGTCTTGACACATTTGACCCCTGGAGGATTTTTTCCGAGTGTCATTTTCCTGCATATGTCCCTTTTCCCTGAGCATCCCTGTGTTCTGTGCGCTTGGAACTAGTAGGTTTACGACACTCGATCCTCCTTTTGTAACATAGAATTCTCTTATTCTTTTTCAAGATTTCCCAAATTATTGAAAAAGACAAAAAAAAATCAAATATACCCTAAAAAGAGGAAGGGAAAAATATTTTCTTTTTGTTGGCAGCACAATGAGTCGCCCTTGGACAAAGCACATCTTTTTCATTTATTCGTCAAAGATCTGGGATTTAGTATAACCTTAGGAAGTTGTTCTCATAGAGTTGTGTCCTCCTCCATTTGGTTATTCTTCCAAACATATGGAGAGTTGGCGTTGCCTCCTGCATCGTCCACTTATGTCAAAATATCATGTTGCCTGAATCTCATATTATATCATGCTATTGTCCAAGGGAAGTTATTACCAAGCTTGAGTCGACCCCCTCTGCAAATTGTCTCTTACCCTCATGCCCGATCATCACGAAAGCCCAATCAAGTCCTTGTTCGAAATACATGAAGCCCTCCATCTGATCATCAAAATCCTCTAGTTCGTTCCTGACAAGTCGTTGAAGACCTCTAGGTAGTGAATCCGTACATTTATATTACACTCCTACCCGATTTTTGAAGATTTTGAAGTTGATGCTCGAGCTCTGAAGGCATCATCTCTAGCCATCAGGCCTGATTCGCTTCTTGAAGACAGATACTATAAATGTATATCTTTTTTATTTTGAGATGTAGATCCGCCGTGCATTTCTCGCGACTACACTTTATATAGTTATATGACATGGATATACAGTGTATTTGATTGGTAGCCATGATTTTATTTCATTCCGAGCATGGGTATTCCCGCCTCGGTGAGACAATTGTTATTTTGCAGATGGCACCTCCCAAATTTTGGCCCCCGGGCTCACTAGTTTGGTACGTTTATAAAGATTGATAATGTATTTCGGCCATCAAATGCTCTTCTGACCTCACACATTAGGGTTCATCTGTTATAACCCTAATTTTCACCAGACATGCTTACCTGGCATCAGTCCATCTCATATTCCTTCTTTGCCAAGTTAGTACTGAACAACTCTTCTTAAAAACACCCTTTTTAAAGGCACACATGCCCTGCTCCACTACAGCCCATGTGTACACTCTAGCTGACCCACTATAGCCCGTGTGTACATGCTAGCTAGCCCATTACAGCCCACGTGTACCTACAAAGGCATGAAAAATGGAAAGTTTTTGATGGAACACATAGTTTTGGGTAAGTTAACTAAACCTTTTGACCATGCATGGCCAGTCACTTGACCAAATACCTAGCTCCTTCTAGCCTATAAAAGAAGGGGTAGGGGTCCCATTTGAAAGGAGGAAAATCATAGTAAAGAAACTCTACTCGAATTCGTATTCCTCTTTGCCCAAGATTCTGCAACCATTTTGTGATTTCAACGAAGAAGAGAAGCAAGTGTGTTAGCAGTTGGTGCACAGTAAAAGAGGAGCCCAGGACCAGATTCATGGAGCAATGGTTGTCTTCATTATTGTAAGTTTCTATAGTGAATTTAATAATAAAGAAGTACTTTTCCCATCCCACCATATGAGGTTTCCATTGTTTATTGCGTACATGTTGATTAAATCTCTAACCCATTAATCCGTAGATCAAATGCATGTGGAGTTCTTTGTTTTTCTTTTGTGAATGCAAGTCAGCCTTGGGACGAGAGTTGCAGTCAAAGAGAGACCAAGCATGAAGAGGGATCAATACCAAACGTCGGAAATAAGGTATGTTCACTTGATCTTCTTAACTGTCTATTTGCTTAAGAGTAATTGGGATTAGGTCTGTGATGATGGTAAAAAGTAGGAATCTTTAGGTCTTTTCTGGATACATGATAAAACCCTAAGTGTTAGTCCTGTTGAAATTACTAAGACAACTGAGAGGGGAGGGGGGGGGTTGAATCAATTGTTATTATGCTTAAACAATTTTAAGTCTATTAAAACATTCTTAATCTTTCTTCAAGTGATCATCAATATTATACAAAATATGGACAACATAAATAATGAGCATACACAGAGACAAATTTTCACGAGGAAACCCATAAAGGGAGAAAACCTCTTCTTATTCGAAATAATAGGCAGTCTTTTAAGTTCTATACATCATCTATAATTGAGCACCAACTCAATGTGAGGCTACTATCTCTTTTTTACAAGCTACAACTTGTTTGAGAGCACCAACTCTATGGTTTCTCTAGCACCCACTAAAAGGAAGCGCCAACTCCCTGAGTGTTCCAACACCGACTGGATGGAAGCACCTACTTCCACTTATACAAGCACCAACTTCTTTGAGAGCACCAACTCTCTAGTTTCTCTAGAACCCACTAGAAGGCAGCACCAACTCCTTGAGTGTTCCAACACCTTGAGTGTTCCAACACCAACTGGATGGAAGCACCAACTTCCAGTTACACAGGCTCCAACCTGTATAACAGAGAACACTTGTTCTCCCTTGCACCACCCTGCCACCCTGGTTTCTCTGGATGCAACCAGATGGAAGCTACAACTCCCTGTGTTCAAGCACCCACTTGAACCTCTGAGGAAAACAGTCCTCCCTAGCACCTCCCAACCACCCTGAAATATAAACTTTGCTTTCTGTGAATTTATTACAATGATTCAATAGTTTTCATTTTCTTACCAGGCTTATCATTGTTCAGCTATGCCGCTCTACTCTTCCTGCATCAGTGTCTCCCTTCTTACATCCTCTTCAACTTTCTAATCTTATCCTCTATCTCAGCATGCACACCTTGGATTTATCTTTGATATGTGCACTATCTGTTCTCTTCCATTATTCTGTTATATTCATCTTTTGTTCCTCATCTCTGTGTTTTCTCTCCACTGCACATATTGTAATTTTACCTTTCTATAGTTCAATTCATTTTTCACTCAACACAGCCACCTGCACACAGTCACAACATATATATTTTATCCACTTCCTCTTGGGTTACACCTTGAATCTTCTTGGGAAAAAAATGCCTCAGCAACTGAATCGCCAACCGTCCAAGAACCATGATTCGGTTCTGCTAACTGAATCGTAACTAAACAGTTAATCATAAAGATCAACAATAGCCCTTCGTTCAGATGCTCAAATAACCAACACCGTTGGATTAAATACGCAGGGTCTTGCGTTTATTTCTCCATTTCGCATTTCAACATTTCGGAATTCCTATGGTGAAGAGTCTCGACTCTTCATGTTACGATCGTCGAAAAGGAGCTTAGCTTGGTGTTAGCTCCTCCCTCTCACATGACCACTGACGGTGACAACAACCTACACCAAAAGGTGTTTTTCGCATTTCGACATTTCGGTATTCCTGTGGTGAAGTGTTTCGACACTCCAACTCCCGGTATCCAAAACCTACACCAAAAGGTTTTTTTTTGCATTTTGACATTTTGACATTCTTTTGGTGAAGTGTTTCGACACTCCAAATCCCAGTATCTGAAACTCCGAAATGGAGTTAGATCAACGGTCCGGTATTTCGGCGTTTCGGCATTTCTGTGATGAAGTGTTTCGACACTTCCAACTCCTGGTATCTGAAACTCTGAAATGGAGTTAGATCAATGGTCCAGTATTTCAGCGTTTCGGCATTTCAGTGATGAAGTGTTTCAACACTTCCAACTCCCAGTATCCGAAACTCCGAAATGGAGTCAGATCAACGATCTGATATTTCGGCGTTTCGCATTTCGGCATTTCTGTGATGAAGTGTTTCGACACTTCTAACTCTCGGTATCTGAAACTCCAAAATAGAGTTTATCTTCTGATACCCGAAATGGAGTTTAGCTTCTGATCTTGCCATGCGATCATCGTTGTGTTGCTGGTCGTGATCTTTTCCATCAATGACAAACATGCATACTCTGCCTCTATCTGAAAACATGCCAACAATCTCCCCCTTTGGCATTGATGGTAACCCCTTGAAGAACACCCAATTATACCACTATAGAATCTTTGAAATTACCACACTTTCTCCCCCTTTGACATCAATGTCAAAGAAGAGACATGTTCCCCCTAAGCTATTGCAGTACATACTCCCCCTATCAACTATGAGCAGCTTAGAAATACAACAGATATTCAATAAGTACTCCCCTTGACCAGGTGAACAGATTAGACGAAATAATTTATAACCCCCAACTTTTGACGAAGATATCCAAAAGGGGTCACTGCTAACGGCTTAGTAAAGATATCATCTATCTGTTATGTGGAATGAATATAATTCACCTGAACAAATCTGTTTGTAACTTGTTCTCCAAGAAAATGGTATTTTATTGGTATGTGCTTAGATTTCGAATGAAGTACAGGATTCTTAGAGGGACTGATGGCATTGGTGTTATCACAGTGAAGTGGAATGGGATCAATGTAAATTACCTTCAAATCTACAAGAGTTTATATCATTCATAAAATCTGAGTGCATCAAGTAGCAACATCAATGTACTCTGCTTCTGTAGTTGATAAGGAAATAGATCCTTGCTTTTTACTAAGCCATGCTACTAATGAGTCACCCAGGAAGAATGCTCCTCCACTGGTGCTTTTTCTCTCATCAACACAGTTTGCCCAATCTGCATCTGAATAAGCAATTAACTGAAAATTCTAATTTCTAGGATACCACAGACCATAAGTCATTGTTCCCTTCAAGTATTTGAATATTCTTGTGATAGCTACCAAGTGACTTTGTTTAGGATCTGACTGATAACGACCTACCATTCCAATAACTTGCATTATATCAGGACGGGATGCTATGATGTATAGAAGACTGCCTATCATTGATCGGTATGTTCTTTGATCAACATCGGGTGACATATCATCTTTACTGAGCTTGCAACCAACCACCATAGGTGTACTAACAAGAGAGGAATCCTCCATTTGAAATTTCTTCAACATCTCTTTCAAAT
>JZKD02S1826422.1:308905-325650 GCA_000966675.3 Picea glauca | reverse complement strand
TCTTAATTTTTCTTCAAGTGATCATCAATATTATACAACATATGGACAACATAAATAATGAGCATCAGTCACACATAAGATATACACAGAGACATATTTTCACGAGGAAACCCATAAAAGGAGAAAACCTCTTCTTCTTCAAAATGATAAGTAGTATTTTAAGTTCTATACATCATCTATAATTGAGCACCAACTCAATGTGAGGCTACTACCTCTGTTTTACAAGCTCCAACTTGTTTGAGAGCACCAACTTTCTGGTTTCTATAGCACCCACTAGAAGGAAGCACCAACTCCCTGAGTGTTCCAGCACCGACTGGATAGAAGCACCTACTTCCACTTATACAAGAACCAACTTGTTTGAGAGAACCAACTCTCTGGTTTCTCTAGCACCCACTAGAAGGAAGCACCAACTCTCTAAGTGTTCCAGCACCAACTGGATGGAAGCACCAACTTCCAGTTACACAGGCTCCAACCTGTATAACAGAGAACACTTGTTCTCCCTTACACCACCCTGCCACCCTGGTTTCTCTAGCTGCAACCAGATGGAAGCTACAACTCCCTGTGTTCAAGCACCCACTTGAACCTCTAAGGACAACAGTCCTCCCTAGCACCTCCCAACCACCCTGAAATATAAAACTTTTCTTTTTGTGAATTTATTACAGTGATTCAATAGTTTTCATTTGCTTACCAGGCTTATCACTGTTCAGCTATGCCGCTCTACTCTTCCTGCATCAGTGTCTCCCTTCTTGCGTCCTCTTCAGCTTTCTGATCTTATTCTCTATCTCAGCATGCACAACTTGGATTTATCTTCTTCTCACAGATATGCATCTTTGATAAGTGCATTATTTTCTCTCTTCCACTATTCTGTTATATTCAGCTTTTGTTCCTCATCTCTATGTTTTCTTTCCACTGCACATACTGTAATTTTACCTTTCTACGGTTCAATTCATTTTTCACTCGGCACAACCACCTGCGCATAGTCACAACATATATCTTTTATCCACTTCCTCTTGGGTTACACCTTGAATCTTCTTGGGAAAAAAATGCCTCAACAACTGAATCGCCGACTGTCCAAGAACCATGATTCGGTTCTGCTAACTGAATCGTAACTGAACAATTAATCATAAATATCAACAATATCCGTTCGATCAGATGCTCAAATAACCAGCACCGTTGGATTAAATCCGCAGGGTCTTGCGTTTATTTCACCATTTCGCATTTCGACATTTCGGCATTTCAGCATTCCTATCATGAAGAGTCTCAAATCTTCATGTTATGATCGCCAAAAATGAGCTTAGCTTGGTGTTGGCTCCTCCCTCTCACATGACCACTGATGGTGACCACAACCTACACCAAAAGGTGTTTTTCTCATTTCGACATTTCAGCATTCCTGTGGTGAAGTGTTTCGACACTCCAACTCCCGGTATCTGAAACCTACACCAAAAGGTGTTTTTCGCATTTTGACATTTCGGCATTTCGACATTCTTGTGATGAAGTGTTTCGACACTCCAACTCCTGGTATCTGAAACTTCGAAATGGATTCAGATCAATGATTTGGTATTTCAACGTTTCGCATTTTGGCATTTCGGCATTTTTGTGATGAAGTGTTTCAACACTTCCAACTCCCGGTATCCGAAACTCCAAAATGGAGTTAGATCAACTGTCCAATATTTCGGCGTTTCTCATTTCGGTGTTTCGGCATTTCGGTGATGAAGTGTTTCGACACTTCCAACTCCCGGTATCTTAAACTCCAAAATGGAGTCAGATCAACGGTCCAGTATTTCGGCGTTTCACATTTCGTCATTTTTGTGATGAAGTGTTTCGACACTTCCAACTCCCGGTATCCGAAACTCCGAAATAGAGTTTAGCTTCTAATACCCGAAATGGAGTTTAGCTTATGATCTTGCCATGCGATCATCATTGTGTTGTTGGTCATGATCTTTGCCATCAATGACAAACACGCATACTCTGCCTCTGTTTGAAAACATGCCAACAATTTCGTAGGGGGATTTCCCACTCACAACAATGAGGGCCTCAAGACATCATCTCCTTAGTTATCCCTAGGAAATGGGGATAACAATTGGCTCCTACTTGGGGACATGTACTCGTCGTAGAGTGCATGAGAACCTCAACATCTCTTGGTTTGACCTGTGCCTAAACTAAAACATACAAACATAAAATCTAGGGCAAATTTATCACCCTTCATCCATATATATCAAAATTAAATCTCAAAAATAACAACTAATATAGAAAAGAAAATTTCTAGCATTTTTTCAAAAAAATCTAAACTAAATATGTAATATGATGAAAGCGCTATGAAAGTAGAGCAAAACAAAAAAAGAGATGTAGTTAATCTACTATGAGCAATCAAGATGCAAATGCAGGGAGGCAATATGACCTACCTACTTACCTTGGGCTTGGGCCATGAAGAAGTCAAGTGCCCTGAATGTAGGATTAGAGAAGAGACCCATCTATTGGCAATGGCATCTTTCTCCCGTCCAAGGTCATCAAATAATACTTCTCTTTCTTGAACTTTTTCTTTATGATGTAAGGGCCAAGATAAGAGTTGTTATCCTTCTTATCGTATTTAGGCTTTCCCTTTCTCTTATCCCACATGAATGCAAGAATTCCTTCGTTGTAGTTGATGTAAGGTATATCTTTGATGTAAGGATATGAAGGAGGCTTTATGTTGACTACGTGTTTAATGGCTTTCTCACGTTCTTTGTTCTCTTTATCTCCTTTCTTCAATATCTGGATGGACCCTAGTTCTTTCCCTTGGAACTTTGCAAGCTTCTCCTTGTACTCATTTGTCCTTGGGAGTAGTGTATCTATGTAATTTTCTTGTGCAAAAGGCAATTCCCAAGGATCATACTCGATAATCTGATGAGGTACATCAAAGTCGCACTAGTGTAATTAGGACCATTGGGATCCATCACATGCTTCTCAGTCCTCTCTCGACTATATAGAATCTCGAAAGTGCCATCCACCATGGGAATGTGTGCGTAGGTGAGATCCATACTAAGGAAACCCCCAAGAGAAGTGGACCAAATTATTGATAGAAGCATCCCCCAAGAATTTTGAACATCAATCGCCACTGTGTTCATAATGCTGATATGAGGGAAGTCAATCATGTAAACTTCAACATCTTCACAAATTCCATAAACTTTGACCTTCTTGGAATCAATACAACAAACATTTCCATAAGATTGGGTTGTCTTCAAACCATGTTTTCCCATTATTTTCAAGGACATCACATTTGTCGAGGCTCTGGAGTCCAGCATACAATTGTTCAAGCAAAGACCATTCATTCCCAAAGTGATATAGAAAGGAAGGTTTCTATCCTTCTATCGATCAAGATACATGGTATTCAATATTATTGGAGGGTCCTCCTTTTCAGTTGGTACTTTAATAAATGACTTCAAGACTTCCCTCCTCATGGAAGGAATCTTGAACATCTCTGTCATGGGGACAGTCATATTCAACTTTTCAAACATGGCTACCACGTCTATGTTCAATTGAATCTCGTCTTCTATTGAAGTTGGCTTTGGAAGCAATTCATGGACTGGAGGTGGGGGCGGTGGGACCACCTTGTCTGTAGATGGAAAAGGAGCTTCCACTTATAGCTGTAGTAGAGTGGAAGGTTGTGATGGAGGAATTGAAGTCTTGTTTCTTCTTGCGTATGTCAAAATTTCCTTTTTTCTCAATTCCTTTCTATGATCCTCTATTAACTGATTCAACACTCTGAGTCATCCTTATCTAGCTCCTCGTTTTTTGACTTCATCAATTTGTTCTTGAGTGATGTCTTCTTCTTGGAAGTTGCAAATCATGTCCATGAAATTTATACCATGAGAGGAGTCTTTATCATGTCGGGGACACTCATCCTCCCGATGAGGTTCTTGGCAAGGAAAACACCATGGTGTTTCTTCAGTTTTGACGATCCCAACCAAGTTCAATGTGTCAAGAGAATTTTCCTCTTGTTGAGGCCTTGGCTTCCAACTTGTGGCATCTCTCTGTTGTCTAGTAAATTGAGGTCTGGGGGGTATATTGATTTCTCTCCACAATGGTCAAGCAAATCATGATTTGATTATAATCTTGGATGAATCGAGTACTAATATGGTCTATCTCCTGAGTCAAGAGAGCAATTGGATCCAATGTACTGCTACTAGAAGCTTTGGTCTTTACTTCTGTCTTGGCACGAGGATACTTAAAAGGGTCAACCTTTGAGTCAAGGAGATTCTCTTCAATTTTTGTGTTATACTCTTTGGCTTGTGTCAGGGTTGTGGGTTTCTTATCCTTTAGGGTGAAACATAATTGTCCATCAAATGAATTCATATAAAGGAGACGAGCAGTTGCATCTAGAGGACGTAGATCCATTGGGATTTGGCTGCACAATTTGTCAAACCTATTGTCAAATTCACTCATTGTTTCATTCTTTTTCTTCTTTATATGATTGAATTGAGCTACAAGCATTTTGTTGTCCTTCTTTATTTTCCATCTGTTCTTGAACAAATTGGTGAAATATTCATAAGATGTTATGTCGTTATCAAGAAGGCCCCTGAACCATCTTTCAACATCCTCAGTCAATGATGATGCTAGTAGCCTCATTGCTACATCCTTATGTTCCACTTTTTCATTCTCCATGTCTCGGCCCATAGCATAGAGATGATCATCGGTTGTGACCACATTGTTTCCTGAGATCTTTGGAAACCATTTGTGAGACTCTTTTGGCATGGAATTAGGGTATCTAATGATGTTGTCCATGTTGAAGGGTTTGTAAAGGTATTTTTCCCAAGGATGAGCCATTGGAGCAAGGGGAAGGGTACCTTGGAAAAGGTTTTTGACAATGGAAGATTTTAGAGGAGGCCTTATTCGGTAAACTTTAGAAGGCTTGAATGTTCCTGGGGGAAAGGTCTTAAGGGAAGGTGGAATCTGGGATGGTGGAGTCGACAGATAAGCTTCAAGAAGAGCTCATCAAGGGTGAAATGGGAACATCCTTTAAGTGGAGTCGCCAGGAAAGCTAGGGGTAAAGGCTTTGGGAAGGATGCTTGCCAAAGCGTTGTTAGGGCATGAAAGAGGATTCAAAATTCTCCCCGACAATGATGCCAAAAATTTTCGCACAAATTGTAGGTTGGGAAAAGCTCGACCCAATCCATGAGATGGTGATAACTGTGGGAGAGTCTACCCACTGTCACCTTAGATAAACCCTCCCCTCACTTTAGTGAAGGAGAAATCCAACACAAGGGGGGAATCCTGGGTGACCCTAGGGGGAAATGAGATGGAAAGTGAGGTTATCGAAGTGAATCCCCTATATTTCAAGTTGTAGAGAGATGAAAAGCTTGGGATGAAGTCTCGTTGATAAGGGAAGGTTGCCAAGAAGTAGTGTACCTGCAAAAGATAGTTGTACCTGCCCAAGACACAAGAAAAGACGAGCATACAAGCCTAAAGATTAAGTGGACAAACAAGTTAAGCTTGTTTTCCCAAAATATTGTAGTAAACAAGAATATATATCAAAAAGGAACAAAGCTAATTATTGCATACACAACCACTCAAAGCATCAAATATTTATTGAGAAATGAAGCATAAAACAAGTGGATTAGTTCCCAACACTTTAACACAAGATTTAGTGGTATTAAAGGGTTGTTGTATGATGTTATTGTAGAGATATTATAGCAACCTTATGAATCTAGAAAAATATTTCTACAACAAAAAATTCCAACCACCAAAAATTACAAGTAAAGCACCCAAAATATGCTAAATGACAAGTAGATTATTATGGCAGTGTTCTAGCAAATTCTGATGGTTGAAAAGAGAGAAAAAGTAAAAGTTTGAGACCAATTTGCTGCAGCCCCAATGTCTGTATCTTAGTGTTATAACAATAATAATATTTCCTTAGCTAAATAGGACTCCCTAGTGGCTCAAGCAATCTAGTAGAGCAACGAATTGATTCCACTTCAAACAACTTGAAAATCTTGTAGAATCACGTTACCCAATGCAAGCAATTTATTTCTCCAATGCAAAATCATATTAGTGCATTTTAAAATATGGGTCAATGGAGTTTTGGATATAAGAGTTGGATTTACAATATCCCTAGGAGTGTAAACCCTTTTACTCCCTAGGGCATGCAAATCAAGTTTAGGTAAATTTAGGAGGGTGCACACCCTTTTACTCCTCCTAACAACCTTGTCCTAAATTGACTTAATAACTAGCAATGAGATAAATGTTGATGGAGGGTGTATTCATTTATACTCCTCCTAGGGTTTCAACCAATAACACTATGAAACAAGCAAGAAGAACTAACACATTGCATATTTTTCTTACCAATTCAAAGAGAGATGCAACATAAAACCCTAGTTGATCAAGAAAAGTCCACCACAAAGCAAGAGAGTAAGCCTCCAAGAGGTGCGCACCACCTTAGCTCCACAAAAATACCAAGAGAGATCACCAAAATACATTTTCACAAGAGAGAGATATCCAAGTTTCCCAAAGAGGGAGCAAATTTCAACAAAGCCTCTTCTCACAATGGGAGAGTTATGTCAAAATGAAATAAAAAGATTATTATTTATACAAATCCTCCTAAAAGTGTTTTTCCACTTAACTTTAGAGTAAACCACAAAGTAACGAGTCAAAAACCCTTACTTTGCCCCTTTAAGTCATAAATTCAAATTTAATTTTTAAAAATTGTACATAAGAGACCCTAAAGATGATGTCATCCCCTTGAGGAGTGACATTTTGATATTTTTAGCAAGTGGAGGAGATCATTGGGAATCCTAAGGATCCTCCCTCATGCACTAGGCTCTTCTCTATTAAGGTGAGGCTTCTCCTCTTCCAAAAAGCCAAGTTTCAATCATCAACACCTCCACCATCAAAACCCTATCCCTAGGGTGACGTCAAGCCCTCCAAAAGTGATGTTTTGGCCTCCAAAGGAAAAATGTTGGGCTAGTAGGTGTTAGGTAAGGTCCTCCATGGTGTCTTTTGTTTCCACCAAAGGAAACGCTCATCTTCCTTCTTTTCCCAAGGTATGGGTCATGGTATCCACCCTGTGGGATTCAAGCCCCAAGGAAGCCCAAACTAGGCTTGTTCTTCCAAAAATATCCACCAACTAGGTCCAGCAAAGACAATGAATATGATCACCAAGGATCTCAAGTCAATTGCATCATGATAAGTAAATAAAATCAATAAAAGCGCCACCTAATAATGTGCATAAAAAACCACCTCATCAAACTAAACAAGTGCTCAAAGACCCTATGCAATTTGCCAAGTTTAGGTATGGGAGGGTTGACAAGGTGACCTATTAGGTGAATCATTCCCTAAGCCAAGGAGTGTTTCCTAGGTGAACCCATATCTAAGTCATGTGGAGAAGATGATATGGATGGGGACAATACTTTTGGGCATGGGGTTCGTGACATACAATGGATCACATTGTCTCATTTATGGGTGCCTTTGTAGAGGGTGTGTTGCACCTTCGTTTTCAATGCATCTTTTTTCCAAGCCCATTTATTGCCATTAATTAATTAAGGTCCAAACACTGGGTACTCCCTATGGGTTAATCAATTATCTTGGGGGGTAGTAACACAATGTCACTTGAAGGGAGAGGTACATAGAGTGACATGGGGGTATAGTATAGCTTGTAACACACTTGTGTAGATCCCTCAACAAGTGGGACATTTATATGTATGTGTTTGTTTTTGCAGGTCTTTTATTTTTTCTTCTTAGGAGAGACACTTCATTGTGCTCGAGACCTCTTTTGGTGAGCATCTGGAAGGTTCATAATATGGATTTAATCTTTTTCCAGCTACATTCCCTCTAGGCCTTCAGCCCCTTCTTCCCATGAAATGAAGGACAATCCCTTCTTGGATCAATACACCTAAAAAAATACCAAAAGATAAGGGGAAAAACAAGGGGTGAAGTGATGAAAAGTGGCAAGTATGATCGGAAATGGCACATTGAATTGTCAAGGGGAGACCCCCCAATAGAAAACCTATCTGTAAGGGTGACCACTTACTAGGGTGCAATGTCAACCACCAAGGTGAAACAGGGAAAAGAGCATAATTTCCAAGCCGACGTTACATAATCAAAAGCCATTTTAAATGCAACAAACTCAAATGCCTCAAATATTGAAATGAAACTCACCATGATACCTGGCTTGTACCTCATGGAGCAAGACCCAATGTCTTCTTGAAGCAAGCTGATGTGGTGGATACCTTCATGATGAACCTCATATGTGTGGTGGTGAGGTGGGCCTTTGTCTATGTAAGTGGACGATGTCAACCATCTATCTCTAGGTACTCCATATATTCAACTTGAGGGCCTTGAGACATCATCTCCTTAGTTATCCCTAGGAATTGGGGATAACATGTCTAAAGCTTATGAGGTGATATATAATGAAATTCCACCTACAATTTTCCTTGAATGCAAAAAATTATTACAGATTATCCCAGATAAGAGAGTAGGATATTGGTATATATTTGAGAATAACACTGAAATCATAGTCTATGGTTGTGAATGTGTTATCTCCTAAAATAGCACCATCAAGTTTTGTCATTTTAGGTGATAGAAAATACTTGAAAATTTTATTTGAAATTTTTTCTAGGCTTATTTGAAAGCTTATTGTTTGTAAATAAGTTCAAAATAAACATTGCATTTGATCTTCTTTTCAAGAAATAGCAATTACAGGTTTCAGTGGTTTAGGCGAACCTGTAGGCGTTCATTAGCCACCGAAAACAGAGCTTTTGGTGGTTAACAGGCGAAATTTAGGGCTAGTTTAACCACCGAAAGTGCTGGTTTTCCAGAAATAAAATGCCTTGGGAGAAATCAATTTTCTCAGCCCTGGAAAGGTCGTTTCACACACTCAAATAGTCGATTGACAACTAGACATCCTAATATTTCCAATGGTACTTTCAGATATGAATTTAGAGCTCGGGAAGGCATTCAAAATTTCTCTGCAAGATCGGGTAGCGTTTTCAGAAATGTGGTATTTCAAAATACTCAAATTGCCAAGTTCTGTAGATACAATAGCTCGTCAAGAAAATATAAATGAACTTGGTATAGATGTTGAATGGGTACAATAGGTCCGAAGTTGTAGGTTTTTGAGATGAAGGAAATAAAGAATCATCAACCCGAGTTTGCTAGCTGGAAGCAAATTCCTTTACCCCATTGTTGTAAAACATATGGTTATGGAATCTGGATGTGTAGCATTAAAACAAAACACGATGGTATCTACTTTCTCTTGTGTAGCATTATATAAGGAAGTATTCATATATATAAAACCTTAAATGCAGAATGCAGAGTGATCAAAATGTTCATTTTCCAGTTGCTATTCAGTTGTTGATGAGCATACTGTAAGTATTTTGTGGGTGTCAAAGAAACACTGCCAACTGTTCCAATGGCCTCGTTTCGGTCATAAGCAAGCACATTTTTCAACTAACCTGTATATGAAATATATTTGGTTTGCTATAAGGGTATGGAAACACCTTGTTTAGTTGACTATGCGTAGAGTGCATGTTATAAGCATTGTTGGGGATGAAAAGGCAATTCTTCATCCAGATGATTTCTCTACATCTTTGAACAGTCACCGATCCCAAAAAAGATTGATCAGAGCTTATTAGAATTTATTTCTTCAGTGCATACTGAGGTTCTAGCTCCTCATAAGATTCAATACACAAATGACCGAAACTATGTTTTGTTGTGATGGATAACCCAATATTATTCAGAACAAACAAGAAGCAGTTTGATTTTATAGATTCCTTTTCCATCATATATGATCATGATATTGATCATGGGCACTGGACAGAAGATATGCAGGAAGATCTTCTTGAGCTTGCAGACCTTTACAACAAAGACTTGATTGTCTTAGAGGTTAGAGGTGTGCACATACATGGATTAATTATGGGCTGCTCAGTCACATGTGTAAAGCGAGTATCAGTTGATTATTCATTCAAGCTTGAACCCAAAGTGGAGAATCATGGCCAAATCTAAAGAGCTCGAATGAAGAGATGTTTGAAGATATTTCCACATGTTTATGGATATCTCTAGCTGTTGGAAGAAGATATTGATCTTATCATGATATATCGAACATTATTGTTGTTGTCGAAGATACAGAGATGAATCTTTGTGAAGTCTCTAAGAATCATGTTCATACTAATGAAGTTGTTGTTGTTCACCAATTTTTCCACCTTGGATCCTTTTTCTTTTTTTTGCAGGAGGTTTTGTGGTTACACTTCCTACAGCACTGGAAGATTTCAGTATAGGGCAGAGGATATTTCTTCTTGTTTCAATACACCTGAATACAGAATGGATCCCATATTTTGTTTCCTGGGAAAATATTTCAGAACAAAAGGCATTGGTGTTAGGTGGTCATGTTGATTTGAAAAATGATGAGCACCTAGAACCAAGTTGAAACAATGGTTGCAAAGCAGGATCTTGACCAAGGATTTGATCCAACTTCGGAGATAACAAAAAGGTGAAGATAGCAGCAAAGACAGGTAATACATTTTGAAGATTTTAAACATTTTCAGAAATTTATAGGTTTCATTGGTTAACAAGCCTAGTTTTTTCTCTCTTAACCACCGAAAGCAGAGATTTTCGGTGGTTAACAGGCCCAGAGTTTTATCTCTTAACCACCGAAACATGTTACATTGCAACAAGGTCGTATTTTTGCCCAGATATGACTTTTTCTCAACCAAATCTTTCAAGGTTGGTTTCTAAAGATGCATAATAATTAAATACATCAGATTTAAGGTT
This sequence comes from Picea glauca, assembly GCA_000966675.3. Classification (NCBI taxonomy): domain Eukaryota; kingdom Viridiplantae; phylum Streptophyta; class Pinopsida; order Pinales; family Pinaceae; genus Picea; species Picea glauca. The sequence continues at coordinate 314,910 of JZKD02S1826422.1, read as the reverse complement.
TTATCTTGATGTATTTAATGTTTAAGAAGGTGGAAAAGTGAAAAAGGTGACCTAGTTCATGAGCAAAAAATTGTCTTTTTTGCCAAAGGTGGCAAATTCAAATTTCCTATGAAGATTCATCAGCCTTGGAAGGTTTTCTACATATGTCAAAGATTTTGGAGGATATGAAGGCTATCAAGATAGAGTTTGACTCCTTAGATAGGATCTTTTCCTATTTTGTTTTGACTTTCCATTTTTAGTATTCTAGATCCATTTTTATAGGATCTCATCCTGCACTTGTTGTATCTATTTTGATTTGACTATTTTTAGAAAATCTGATCCATCTTTCAAGGATCTAGATTTCATCTTGTAAGGCTATAAATACAAAGACATTTGGAGCACCAAGGGGTTCGATTTTGAGTTCTATATTATACTATTTTGTATGAAAGACATTTTCTTTAATATATCAACCTGCAAACTTCTTTCATTTGTTACTGTCAGACCTTATTTTCATCTTTGTCTATGCCTATGAGTGGAATTAGTTATTTTGTCTATGTTTAATGATCCTATGGTAACTATCATCTTACTTTTGATTGTTAAGCAAGAATCATAAGCATATGTAGCTAGTTTGTTGACCCATCATATATATGGTTTATGTATGTTTTGGTTAACTGATTAGTTTTCTTATCCATTTGTTATACAAACCTATATGACAATAGCTCTTGAAGGCCTTGTGTTGCATGAATATAGTTAAGATTGTCTTGAGAATACAATCCAAAGGTTAAGATATTCATCTTGATCCAAACCCACACCTATCATTGAGAAAATAGTTTCCAAAAAGATTAAGTTACCAGGGATCTCTGACTTACAGCCTAGGAGAGTTTCCTGGAGTGATAACAGAACATCAACCTTTCCTTTTACATATTTTATTGACTCCCAGAATATTTTCACTTGAATACATTAGACAAAGATTGAATTTAGATGATGTTCACTTGTGTCAAGAAAGTAGAAGGATACTTTCAAATTGAAAAAAGAGGTGGGATCTTTTATTGTCAATTCCAAATCAATATTGTTGGTAATAACAAGAGTTCTATCAGATATGGCATTTGAAGAAGGAGAAACATGGATATATGACTCTCATGCTTTGATTCCATCAAAGAGGATTTCACATGGTTAGAGTGCTTATCATCATGAGCGAAGAGCGGAGATAGAGATTTTATCAAACCAGAGAAACTGGAAAGATGTGCAAAATATATTGCAAGTCCATGGTAAAATACTAGTAAGTCCAGTAACAAAGACTCCTATGAAGTTTGAGAGAACATTGAAAATAAAGAATACAGAGTCAAGTACAGAGGAAGACAAGTCAACAAAAAGGAAAGAGACAAAGGTACTTGACAAAGAGGAAGAGCAAGAATTACAAGAAGTAGTAGTGTCAGTGGATAAAGAACTCGTTGTAGTCATGGAAGTTTCAAGATTAGAGAAGGTTAACATGAGAGAGCGTCAAAATGAGACAATGTTTGTGACTATGGATCAATCAAATCAAGTTGATTTTGTAAATCAATTCAGTGATATCAGGCAAATGAGTTCAAAGATGAGGCATAACATTATATCCAAAATATTTTATCAAGAAGGATCACACACAAGGATGTTGGTTGTTGTTGATTATGAAAAGGGTAGGTTGAATATAGTAGTCATGGAGCCAAGAGAGAAAAAAAAAGTGACATGGGTGTCTATTGAAATCAATGCAGTGCATCCATTGGATAAAATGGATCTACATACAAAAACTGGAGAAATGTTGAATAGAGATGTGATGATTGTCAATTTGGGAATAAAGAAGTTGGAAGTTGTAAATACAAAGCTTAGAAAGCAACTCAAAAATGAGAAATTGGGAAATAGAAGCAAGAAAACAAGAGAGGAGGAATTAGAAAAATGGGTAATGGACTTTGGAGCCAATCCAAAGGATGTGGCATTTGTGCAAGCCTTGGTGAAAACTAACGAAACAAAGATCCAGGCACTAAAAAAAAGGCTTAAAATTCTTGGAATTGAACATGTACAGATTCTAGAGTTGCAGGCTATCCAAGCATAAAAGGATGAACTCGTGAAGAAGATGATGGAAATGGGAGAAGAGATGGAGTTGCAGCAAAAGGAGATTGAAGTTTTAAAGGGAGGATGTACTTCACCATGTGCATTAGCAACAAAAAATGAAAGAGAGGGATTGTCAAAAGAACTGTCAGACTTGGATCTAAAGAAAGATGAAATTGAAAAATTGAAGAGAACAATTGGAACACAAGTTCAGGAAATGAAGGAGAAGGATAACGTCATTGCAGAATATGAAAAGCTAAAAGATAAGATTCTTATAGAGATTGAACAGTTGAAGATCAAATTGTGCGACAAATGTTATTTGGTAGGGGCTAGACACATTATCTAGGATGAAATCATAAATGAAGTTTCCAAGATATGGGATTATTTCAGGATAATTGATGATGAAATTCTATTAATAGATGAAGCAAATGAAGTGATAAAGAAATTATTTTAGAAATTAGGAACTCAAGTATAGGTTGCTAGCCAGATTATTAAGTTCCTAAGTTCCAATTCAACTGAAACATTAATAGGAAAAGGTGCAAAAGATAGAACCACAATGGTTATGGAGGCCCAAAGGATTTTTACAAAAAAAAATTTATTGGAGATTGTCGAGAAGAAATGCAAAATGGTGAAGGAAAACATTGACTCTTTCAAAAATAGATTTGAAAACATAGTCAAGTTGGGATTACCTTCATCTTTGAATGACAAAGGAAGGATTTTTTCAAGCGAAAGTTACAAAAAGAGTTTTTTCATAGCGAGACAAAATGAGACAAAGTTTCAAGGTATGGATGAAAATTTAAGAGGACAAACTATTATGGATATGCTCATACATGATTTCTATATTCTCTAGGAAATTAAAAATCTATTTTCAAATCCTCCTACATATGAGAGATACAATGATCTAGATATTACATTTAGACAAATGAGTTCATTGCAATATCCATCAAGGGAAACATGGAGACTACTTGTCGAACTGTTGACAAAATGATTTCATGTTTTGCAAGGACTTGTTTTTCATTTTGTTATGACTGTTACATTGAGATAGAATGTTCATAGACATATTTTTGTACAATTTTTGTTCAAGAAATGAGAATTTTTGTTTCATGAAGTAACGAAAAGATACAATGGTAAGAAAGAAGGTGTTTATGAAGTGGATTTTGTTAAATATAATTTGTAGCTATTAAGTTGCTTGCCATCCCATTTAGTCAATTATAGATAGCATTAGTTGTACATTAGTTTAGTGATCTAGAATTGGATCCAGAAGCCTGATAGGGCTCAAAAAGGATAAAAAATCAAAGTGCTTGGAATCCAACAAAACCAACGCCATTGCGTTTTTCTCATTTTCCTGATTCCGACCATATATTTACTTCGTCAAACGGGATTCGTATGCGAAAGATATCGCATTCTGTCCAAAAACCCAAACAGAGAAAAAAGTGGATGATTGTACAGTCCGTACAGTCCATACAGTGCCACGTGGCAGGCTAACTGTACAGGTCATACAGACGTATAGATGATGTGGCAGCTTCTGGTGATGACACGTGGTAGGTGACAGGGAGCACGACAGGTGATTTGGACCAGTCAGAGGGTGACACGTGTCACCACTGTAAGGGTGAAACGTGTCACCACTGTAAGGGTGACACGTGGCACAGGCTGACAGGGCAGTGACGTGGTAGACATGTGGCACAGGCTGGCAGGTGGCAAGGTACGTGGCAGACACATGGACCATTCGACGCTCAACAGGTGGTGGAGTCTGATTGGTTGGAGAGGTGCCACGTGGCCCAGTCATGGGCTGCCACGTGGCACCCATTGGTTGGCTCGTTCGAGTTATGAAAAATTATGGGTTCACCGCTGGAATCGAACCCCTGACCTCCACTATGCTACGGACTGGTAGGACCGGACTAACCACCCGAGCCACTGTTGGTTCTTACTATGTGTATGGCATATATTTTATTTGAATTAAAACAATGTGATGGGTGGAGGCGGAAAGGGCTGGTGCTTAGCCCCAACCCATGGTTTCAACCGCAGTCGCATTGACGTTCCATATGACTTGATGGGAGATTACCAGATTGCGTGGGAGTTTTGGATAGGGGCCAACCCTTGGACCCCGCGCCACCATGTAACCACCTCCACTAAAGGCGCATACGACGAGAGATATAGACAACAATTGGGGTGCGTATTTAGGACACAGTCCTATGATGAGTTAACACATGACCACAGAGTTTGGGAAAAGGGCCAGCGCATAGCCCGAGGGGCTAGTGCTCGGCCACATGGCCCCATGTGACCCTGCTAAGGGGGCGCGCACCCAACCCTAGGGGCTAATTTTGATATTTTTTAACATAAGTGGTTTTTATTATATAGTTGTTGATTTTTATTTGATTTTATGCCCCTAACTAATGGATTTTATCCATTATTGGGAGATATTGGGCATTTTTGGAGGCCAAATTTCGGGAGGAAGTTGGGGATGGATAACCAACTTTAGATCTAGAAAAACCAGGCCTATTTGAGGATATGGAGGATAGTCAGAGAAGATTTATGCTGAAGGGAAGCCAAGCCAAATCCATTTTTATGCAGGGAAGCTATTGAGGAGCAGACGCTTGTGGGCCATTTCTGGGAGCTCCGAACATCTGTTTTGCATGTCGTTTTCTTTGCTAGGTTCTAGAGATCTGGAAGAACATGAAAAGATCAGTCTTGTAGCCAATTGGCACTGCTGTGATGTAATTTTGAGCTTTTGAACAGAAATAAAGAAGCCTCCCCCACAGAGACAAAGGCCCGGAGACGTAGGCAACGTTGTGTCGAACTCCGTTATCAATTCTTGTGTTATGGTTTGTTGTTTATTACTTCATTTCAGATCTGCATATGTGTATATGGATGTCATAATTCCTCTCTTTTCCTCATTCTTTCATTAAGCTTCTCAATATGGTTAATTAACACATGCAAATTTAAAACTCAACCATAGTCATTAAAATATCCTACGGATCAAGTGGTATCAGAGCTAGTTGATGTTTGGATTTGAGTTTTGCATGTTAACCAGGGAAAAGCTACAGCGTGGTGAAGGCGAGCTTGTTGCAGAAAATCCATTAATTGGATTGAGAAAGAGAGCTTCTCACAGTGAGAAGATGGCATCGGAAGAAGGGATTTCTCAGGATGAGAAAGAGTTCCGGAAAACATTCCTTGCTATGTCGGAGATGGTGAAAGTTTTGTACAAAGATTACTTGAAACGAAAGAGACCAGTTTTGGGTGAATCTTCAAAGGGAAAAAGTGAAGAGGAAGAGGATCATCCTCAAATTCCTCCTTCACCTCCATCGTCACCTCCTTCTTCTCCTTCTTCTTCAAGTTCAAGTTCTAAATCTAATGGAAAGAAAAATGTTCATAAGAATAAGAGTGAAATGCCATTGTTAAAACTTGATGTTAAATTTGAGTTGCCCATATATGATGGTGAAGTAAATGCAGCAAAACTTGACAATTGGATTAGGCAGATGGAGGTATACTGCAATGTGCAACAGATCAAGGATGAGACCACACAAATTAAGTTGGCATCTTTGAGACTTGCAGGTACAACTCTCATCTGGTGGCAGAGCAAGTTGCAAAATGGAACACAACAAGTGGGTAAGGTATTTCCATCATGGAAGAGTTTCATTTCTGCACTTAGGAAACAATTCTATCCTTTGGGTTATAAAGAAAAAGCATTAATTGAATGGAAATATTTAAAACTAAGAAAATGACAAACAGTGCAAGAATACACCGATGGATTTCGAAAAATGGCATTAATGTTAGATATCCCTTTGCAAACACAAGAAACTTCTATGAAGTATATAGGATGTTTACCTGTGCATATTAGAAACACTATTTTCATGTTTGGAACCACTAACCTTGATGAGGTTTCTATTCAAGCTACGTATATTGAAGCAGGGAAAGCAGGTGTGTCAGGGGAATCATCGTCTTCA
>JZKD02S1826422.1:290497-308773 GCA_000966675.3 Picea glauca | reverse complement strand
GGATGATAGTGGCTTCAGTAAGATGTAACAGGGTTCAAATGGCTAACAATATACTGTCAGTTGTCATGATTGTGTTACAGTTGATCTTGATGAGACATGTGCACATGACAGAGTTTAGAGACAGAGGACAAGTTGGGTGGCCTATCCCGAGCTTGTTGACTGATCAGTAACCTTTTGGGGACAAAAAGGTCTTTTAGTGGGGAGGTGTGATCCAGAATCGGATCCAGAAGCCTGACAGGACTAAAAAAGGCTCAAAAATGAAAGTACTCGGAATCCAATGAAACTAGCACCATTGCGTCTGTCTCGTCTTCCTGATTTCGGCCATATATTTACTTCGTCAAACGGGCTTTGTATGCGAAAGATATCGCATTCTTTCTGAACACCCAAACAGGCAAAAAAAGTGGATGACTGTACAGTCCGTACAGTGCCACATGGCAGGCTGACTGTACAGGCCATACGACCATATAGCTAATGTGGCAGCTTCTGGTGACGACACATGGCAGGTGACAGGGAGCACGACAGGTGATTTGGACCAGTCAGAGGGTGACACATGTCACCACTGTAATGGTGACATGTAGCACAGGCTGACGTGGCAGACACATGGCACAGGCTGATAGGGAAGTGACGTGGCAGACACGTGGTACAGGCTGGTAGGTGGCAGGGTATGTGGAAGACACATGGACCATTCGACGCTCGAAAGGTGGCAGAGTTTGATTGGTTGGAGAGGTGCCACGTGGCCCAGTCATGGGCTGCCACGTGGCACCCATTGGTTGGCTCGTTCAGGTTATGCAAAATTATGGGTTCACCGCCAGAGTCGAACCCTCGACCTTCACTATGCTACGAACTGGCAGGACTGGGCTAACCACCTGAGCCACTGTTGGTTCTTACTATGTATATGGCATATATTTTATTTGAATTAAAACAATGTAATGGGTGGAGGCAGAAAGGGCTCGGGCTTAGCCCCAGCCCATGGTTTCAACAGCGGTCACATTGACGTTCCATATGAATTGACGGGAGCTTACCAGATTGCCCAGGAGTTTTGGATAGGGGCCAACCCTTGGACCCCGCACCACCATGTAACCACCTCCACTAAAGGCGCATACGACCAGAGCTATAGCCAGCAGTTGGGGCGCGTATTTAGGACACGGTCCTATGATGAGTTAACACATGACCACAGAGTTCGGGAAAAGGGCCAGTGCATAGCCCAAGGGGCTAGCACTCGGCCACATGGCCCCATGTGACACTTCCAAGGGGGTGAACGCCCAACCCTAGGGGCTAATTCTGATATTTTTTAACAGAAGTGGTTTTTATTATATAGTTGTTGATTTTTATTTGATTTATGCCTGTAACTAATGGATTTTATCCATTATTGGGAGATATTGGGCATTTTTGGAGGCCAAATTTTGGGAAGAAGTTGGGGATGGATAACCAACTTCAAATCTATAAAATCCAGGCCTGTTTGAGGCCATGGAGGACAGTCAGAGAATATATATGCTGAAGGGAAGCCAAGCGAAAGCCATTTTTATGCAGGGAAGCTATTGAGGAGCAGACGCTTGCGGGCCATTTCTAGGAGCTCCGGACATCCGTTTTGCCTGCCGTTTTCTTTGCTAGGTTCTAGAGATCTGGAAGAACATGAACAAATCATTCTTGTAGCCAATTGGCACTGCTTCGATGTACTTTTGAGATTTTGAACAGAAATAAAGAAGCCTCCCCCACAAAGACAAAGGCCCGTAGACATAGGCAACGTTGTGCCGAACTCCGTTATCAATTCTCGTGTTATGGTTTGTTGTTTATTACTTCATTTCAGATCTGCATATGTATATGGATGTCATAATTCCTCTCTTTTACTCATTCTTTCATTAAGCTTCTCAATATGGTTAATCAACACATGCAAATTTAAAACTCAACCATAGTCATTAAAAGATCCTACAGATCATTTAGTTACTAGAATGATTAGTTTGATTGGAAATGCATTCGATACTGACTATGTGGTTGCATTTATTTAATTGTTAGATGGGTATTTTACTGTGGATCCGGTCTATCTACCGAGTGAATCAGTTTATGTGCATCATGTGTATTATGTCTTTCTCTCTTTCAAGTTTTGTATGTGTACATGCATAGAAAAACAACTAGCAAAGAATGTGCAAAAAATGGTGTGATCAAATATCCAATTAGGTCTATAGTTGTTTGGTATGGCGATGCTTGGCAATATGTGGGTCCATCTTATATAAAGGTATTGTGGTCATTGGAACAAGAGCTGTTGATATTTTGTAAGCTATTGTGTAGAAAAAAGGAAGAAGTAACCTAATCATTATTCTAGAACTATGTCATTGTTACTAAAATCCATTAATAGTTCAGAGTATTCTAGTGAGAAGCAAAAAGAAAGGTGAAAATGGATATCAGATAGAAATAAGTTATCACGACATAAAAATAGTTTAGACATAGATGTATGTTAGTTTTAATTTAGCTAATAGCTAGAAAGAAAAAAACAGTAATTCACATAGCCATATCCATAAACGTAAATTAGACTTATGCATATTAGTAACGAGCAGAGGAAAAATTTGTTGAACATGTATCAATATCGAAACTGACGTGAAATTCCACATTATCTATGTTCAAGTTTATTTAAAGAGTGAACAATAATATTTTCTAAAGATTCTAGGAACACTGCATAAATGAAGAACATAAAACTTATATTCATAAATAAACCATAGAAAAAGAGAAAAATGGTTTTCAAAAATGAACATCTCAGTAGTGTTGAAGCGTGCTAAGAGCAGTAAAACATGCTTGAAGCGTTGCAATTAGAGGTTCTAAAAAAGTAATACATAAAGGCTTTCACAACGATGCATATAACATATTCTCTAGAAATTGCAGTCTTGTTTTTTTCTATACAGAATTACAATAAGTAGGAGAGTACATGCAAAATTTTGTAACTTGTTTCCTGCTTAGGTGGAATCAATAAACACAACTATTTGAAATTGACTTGATAAATGATATCAAGGAGAGACATTTTGGGGAATTCTAGTAACACATGTGCTGACTTGTTCTGGTTGCATTTGTGCATGTTTTTCCATAAGGAAACTCTATGTAACATGGTTGTAATTAACGAAGGATGGGAAATTTCCTTGTTTAGTTTGCATTGGTAGATTTTCCTAGCAATTTCTTCTTGTTTACCTGGAAAATTGGATAAGAAACTGTCAATTGTGTTTGAACATTGTGCTGGATGGTGAACTAGTTGTTGAACACTTTTGACGGTCCATAAATCCAAACTGTTGATACTATTTTTCCTTGACTCTATTTGGTTCTACATATCTGAAAGACAATCTGATAATGGAATTGATTTTCCAAGAAATTGCACATGTGGCAATTCATATTCTTCAATGATATCCACTGTTGAATCCCATAAGACTGAGTAGTTTTTACTTGTTTCTTCAATGAGATTGTGTGAAAACAAACAAGTTGATTCCCAAGAATCAAGTGAAGCTTGTATTTGGATTTTTTCTTATTCAAAAATTTTGGTGTATACCGTTGGTAAAGTGTTGCTATGTGCCTCCCATAATTTCAAGTTATCAAAAATAGCCTGTAGATCTTTTTGCTTTTTACATTGTGATTGAGACTCAACATAAAACTAAAGGATTTGTTCATGTTTTTCTTTAATCAGATACAATCTTGAATAGAACAATGCTTGCAAATGTGATAATTTAGCATCAATCTCTATTGCTTCTTTTCTTAGGGTTTTTGAAATTCGATTCCTTATTTTGGCCTCTTCTAGTTCAACAGTCAAAGAATCTATTTGGTTTTCATAGTCTTTGTTGATTTTTTGTTTCTCTGCAACAAATGTGGCCAGGTCTCTGGCATGTTCAATTTTAATTGTATCCTTTTTGTTTTCAACTCTGCAATGATATTTTCAGAAAGATTGTTGATTTTGTAATGGCCTTGACCTGAATTTCATGTTTCTATTGCCAATTGTGTTCTTGTATCGTTTACTTCTCAAGAAGTTCCCTTACTTTGTTCTTCTCTTTTCTTAGCTGGTTGGTTAATCTTGTAATAGACCATTTATTGGCAGTTTCAAAATCTCCCAAGGCATCAACAACTTCCTCTGCAAATTCTTTATCGTCCAAATGTGTAACACTCCATGATTGAGTTACTTCTTGTGTGATTTCTTCATGGTGGGTCGTTTTCCTCTTTTTCGACCTTATCTTTTCTATATTTTGGTTTTGTCATCAAATATCTTTTACAGGAGAAATGGTGTCAAGATTGAAAGAAATAGTAAGCAGTCTTCCTGGAATTGAAGTTATGGGATTAGTATTGATAAGATCAGTAATGTGGACAAGTATTGTCTCAGACAATTTGTTGTCTCTGTTGGTGTTCATCTCTGTGTTTTTCTAAGCGAGTTTGTCAACAACCTGGGTATTTTCTCTACTTGAGTCTTGCTTTCCTGTTACAACATTTTCTTCTAAAGATTTGTGAACTATTGTTTCTACTGAAGAAGCACTATGAGCTGGTTCTATTTCATTTTTATCCTCTCCTTTAGTTTCTTCAATATCTACAATTCCTTGTATTGTGTTCTTTTCCTTAAGGAAATATTTATTTATGTTAAGTTGCCATTCAATAAAGTAAAATAAATTAGCATTATTTCTAATGGAATAAATCCTTTGTGTTACCTCGTGGAAGTGCATTGCTCCCTGAAAAACAATGTCAAAAGGACCATGTTCATGAATATATGTTTTTCTTTTCACTACATTACAATGTTTTCTGACAACCTCTGTTGGATCACGTCTCTTAAATTCGTCATGGGCGAGCCAGATTCTATCCAATCAATGAATCTCTTTTTGATCATGTTTTTTATTTGACAAGGTATAAATACCTACTGAAATCAAGAAATTAGGCCATTTCCTTTTCAAAATTTTAGACAAAGTGACTGAAATGCCAACAACGACAATCTGGTATGCAATTTCTTTTAATACCATCATGTCTGACACATATATGGGAAATAGATGAGGGGTACCTTCACATCCAAAGATCTTAATGTATGAAAATTCTTCATATATAAAACAGTCACCTATTTCTTTTATGGCATTCATAGAATCTTGACCGAATCTAGGCGCTGACAAGTTTTTCAAAAGAAAATGCAATGAGACCATGAAAAAATTACAGATATCATAGAAATTATTTTTGAAATTGATTTCCCACATTTTTTGATAGTATAAGTTAATTGGTTCCTCAATGGGATACCATTTCCAAGCTAGAAGAGGGAAAGGGGTCACTGCACAAATGGCATCTACAAAATAGGTAGACATAAAAAATCCTGGACAGTATCCTGGAGGAGATTGCTGAGACTTTTGCACTTATTGTTTAAGATTGGAAGAAAGTATATGGTCCCTTTGGGCCCAATTGAAAATATTTGCTACAAGAACTTGATGAATGATAGGAACCCAAGCCAACTTGAATCTGGAGGGATTTTTCTCACCATATAGACCACAAAGCATTATGGAAACTAACATTGGGGATTTCTTCAGTCTAGTAACATGATATATTTTGTCACCTATGACTTTGAAAGAAGCAGGGTCATACCACCATTCTCTAATCAAATGAGCCAATTGCATTGAATCTTCCTTTTTGACTTTTTTTCCTTTATGAATTCATTCACTAAATTGTCATCAAACTTGGTCGTGGGCCGGTCTAACTTATACATATTATGAACATCTTCAGGTCTAAAGGAACCAACAATTTGCCCTGATGAATTAGCAACATTACATGTAGAGATATCAATATGGGAAAGTATCCATCGTACCATGTCATAATAGGGTACAATTGCTGGTCTCGCAACAATTTTTTGAAGTTGCAATGCTTTGACATCGACCAAATCATCACCATATGACTCATATTTGTCATTGAAATATCCTTGTTGGAAGAATTTATAAATTTCTCTTCTCTCCGTATTGTTTCTCATGCCAGGCTTGAATGTAGTATCAGAGAAGAATGTCAAATTGGGGATTTTTCAATGTCATCTTCATTGTTAGTTGGTTGCTTCTCTTTACTTTTCCGAGTCATATTTCTTTGACAATTCCTACAATTAATCGACAAACTGTAAGTTTTGTTTAAGAGAAACAATTAACAGTTCTATGTAAAATAATTGAAAATGGGTTCTAATACTAACCCATTAGAGCCAATCTCACAGAAAATTGTCTGAAAAAAGACTTATGGATTTAAGCAATAAGATTTTGTTAACAATGTGAACCGTGTCTTAGTGCCTTAATGCGAAGATTTCTGAGGGTAAATGCATGAAATATTGCAAGTAAGTTGTTTATTAGTTGTCATTAAATGTCCATAAAGACATGCCAAAGTTGTAATGGGGGACAAGACAGTTACAAATGTCTTAAATTTAACCTGTCCAAAGACATCATATTGAGCCGCCGAATTTTATTTTCAATTACGCCACAAATTTTTTCCATTGGATGGATGGATGCTTGAATTCCAACCGTTGATCATAGGGTAGTATTGGGAAACGAGTAAGAAGAGCACGTAGTCTAGACACTGGATCGGGAGAAGAGATGGAGTTGCAGCAAAAGGAGATTGAAGTTTTAAAGGGAGGATGTACTTCACCATGTGCATTAGCAACAACAAATGCAAGAGAGGGATTTTCAAAAGAACTGTTAGACTTGGATCTAAAGAAAGATGAAATTGAAAAATTGAAGAGAACAATTGGAACACAAGTTCAGGAAATGGAGAAGGATAAAGTCATTGCAGAATATGAAAAGCTAAAAGATAAGATGCTTACGGAGATTGAACAGTTGAAGAACAAATTGTGTGACAAATGTTATTTGGTAGAGGCTAGACACATTATCTAGGATGAAATCATAAATGAAGTTTCCAAGATATGGGATTATTTCAGGATAATTGATGATGAAATTCTATTAACAGATGAAGCAAATGAAGTGATAAAGAAATCATTTCAGGGATTAGGAACTCAAGTAGAGGTTGCTAGACAAATTATTAAGTTCCTAAGTTCCAATTCAATTGAAACATTAATAGGAAAAGGTGTGAAAGATAGAACCACAATGGTTATGGAGGCCCAAAGGATTTTTACAAAAAAGAATTTATTGGAAATTGCCGAGAAGAAATGCAAAATGGTGAAGGAAAACATTGACTCTTTCAAAAATAGATTTGAAAACATAGTCAAGTTGGGATTACCTTCATCTTTGAATGACAAAGGAAGGATTTTATCAAGCGAAAGTTACAAAAAGAGTTTTTTCATAGCGAGACAAAATGAGACAAAGTTCCAAGGTATGGATGACAATTTAAGAGGACAAACTATTGTGGATATGCTCATACATGATTTCTATATTCTCTAGGAAATTAAAAATCTATTTTCAAATCCTCCTACATATGAGAGATACAGTGATCTAGATATTACATTCAGACAAATGAGTTCATTCCAATATCCATCAAGGGAAACATGGAGACTACTTGTCCAACTATTGACAAAATGATTTCATGTTTTGCGAGGACTTGTTTTTCATTTTGTTATGACTCTTACATTAAGACAAAATGTTCATAGACATATTTTTGTACAATTTTTGTTCAAGAAATGAGAATTTTTGTTTCATGAAGTAATGAAAAGATACAATGGTAAGAAAGAAGGTGTTTATGAAGTGGATTTTGTTAAATATAATTTGTAGCTATTAAGTTGCTTGCCATCCCATTTAGTCAATTATAGATAACATTAGTTGTACATTAGTTTAGTTACTGGAATGATTAGTTTGATTGGAAATACATTGGATACTGACTATGTGGTTGCATTTATTTAATTGTTAGATGGGTATTTGACTGTGGATCTAGTCTATCTACCGAGTTAATTAGTTTATGTGCATCATGTGTATTTTAATGAAACATTACCAAATCTACGTTGAGAAGGGTCAATCGAAACCGAGACCACCCAAGAGTTTAGTTTGCATGAAATTGTTAGGTGGCTAGTTTTTTGATGGCCACTATGACCAGATCATGATGTGTATCTTGTTGTGGTAGCACGAACGATCACCTTTTTATTAACAAACCTAATAGATGTCCACATGCGTAGATCATTGATCTTTGATTTCGTACCTCCAATCGATGGTCAGATGGGATGTGGGCAATCAAAGATTTTCAAAGTTTACAGAACGCGGAGGAAAGTGTCGATATGCAATGTCCAATGTCGAACTAGCATGTGTCATGTTCAGTGACAGATCGACACTTTTGCGTGTGTTTGCAGATGGGAAATGTTGGTAATGCCAAGTGTTGAAGGTTTCCACGCATATTGGGTTGGGTGTTGTTAGGATATGCAGAATATGGAAGGGTCGATCGTCCGATGGTTGATGTCCCAATGTCCAAAGATTATGAGATGATGTTACCCAACCAATGGACAATGTACATGTGAGAGCATCTGAATGGTTTAAGTGAGCATTTTGTGATGATATGCAGACCATGTCAATGCATTTTGGATGTCCATGTGTGAAGACTCGGTTGTGCCACGTGTTATGCTGATTTGTTACTTTAAAGGGGTGATTCGTGACACAGAATCAGTGCCACATGTCGGTAAAGTAGCATCCAATGATAAGACCCCATATATATATATATGCGTAACACTTAGTTTAATATACACCTGAGTGGGCCTAATGGTTAAGAACATGTGTTTCCTCTTAAGAGGTCACAAGTTCAAATCCAGAGGATACTTAGGAAAGATTAGTTGTTACATCAATTCTTTTTATTATATTTTTAATGTGAAATGAAATAAAATTACTTCGGTTTTTTTAATTTTGTAAAGTTACTTAGTGCCCCGGTGTCTCGGTGGCACGATGTCCCACATCCCCAGAACATAGTTATAGCGAGTGTCATTGGTACTTGGTGCCCGATAACCGGACAACGAGATCTATGGGAGATCCATGAGAATCATGAGATCAACTACTATGATCTATTGCACATAGATAATTTGATTGTGGGTTGACAAAGGTGACCACCATCAATCTGAGCACATTGGTTTAAAGGGAGGACACGAGTGGACTTGTTTATTTATTTACGGTACTCATGGCACTGTTCATGTGTCGTTGAGTTTTACGGTATTCATGTATATTAATGGATCGTTTAGTTGTTGTCTTTTGATATGTTTAAGTAAAAATAGTGAGTGATTTTTGTTGGAATTTTATTTATTTTTATTATGAGCATTTTCAATGGTAAATTTATAGCTGTAATTAGATATGTTAATGGTAAATATAAAAGTATAATTAGATCTTATTATCATAACTTAATTTTCTTTTTTTATTTTCATAAATCACAATTTAATTTAATTTTTTATTTTCATAAATCACAATTTAAGTTTCTTTTTTATTATTGTAACAATGAAAAAAATATTGTTTAAAGTGATTTTAATGTATTGACATTTAAAGTGTCAAAAATTTTATTTACGGGGGGATAGCGTCGATTTATAATTTCAATGCAAAGGGTTGTCCGCAATTACCACAAGCCAACACGTTTCTCTCTATTTAGATCATGTGATGAAATTGCGGGGGGTAGATCATTGATAATTGTTTCCCAAGTTTCTTGTGCGCAATAGATCTAAACCGTAGATTTATTTATCTAGAAAATAAGTATAGAGAATGTTGGTTAATGAATTTCATTCTTTGGCGGATAAAAATCAAATAAAGGGTCGACATTTATTCAAAGCCTAATCCAACGGGTGCTAAGTGTCATGGGTCATACTCAGAACCAAGTGAATCAAGAAGTTTCGAGCATAAGGGAACTCAGTGGAAATTCTTGGAGGTATCGAGCCAAGTCCATGAACCTATTGTGTGGAAAAATTTGTCAAAGGATGCAAGATAGAGTTAAAGATGTATTAATCAAGTTAAGTGTTAATGAGATGGAGATATGACAGTGTGATAGGACGAATGAGATTAACCAAGGCATCAGATTGACGATTGTCATGCATGTCAGATCTCAGATATCACAAAATGGAGGAGCAGTACATAGTTGAAGCCTTGGTGGGTCGATGGCCCGGTGGTCCTTGAATAATTTGGCCCTCCAATTCACTGCCAGATCAATGGACGACAACTTTATCGGGGCTTATAACATGCCCGAGCCTTAACAACAATGGGACCTGTTATCGCACTATTTGTAGCAAGGATAAAAGGCTTGAGGTTTGAAGGTCAAACTGGCGCAACATGAACCAATCCCACCCAATGTCACCACAATGGGATGGTTCTTTCTATTTAGGGTGGTAAGGCCCAAGGGAGACGTCCCCGGTGACCTAGGGTTCTGAGAAGGCAAAGGTTTACAAGATAAAGTAGTTATTCCCCCCTTCACAAGTCACCACCGAGCAAATAGTCCGACCAAAAGGACAATAATAAAGTAAAACCCCCCAAAGAGATACACTTGTCTGAGACAAAGCAACAATAAACTGATATATGCAAGCTTTCTCAATGGGTAATAGTACTTCATATAAATCAATGACTATCTGATAAACATATAAGCAATTTGACAATAAATATTGATGAAGTCAATGTTTATAAAATAGCAATGAAATAATATCACTTCTTCAATAAACGCTGGAATAAAGTGGCATTCAATGCAATAAATTGATACTTCATTCAATTAATGCCTCTAATCATTATTCAATTGCTCATAAAGAAAACGTCTAGCTACAGTAATGATTTATAGCTGAAGATGACGACATCACTTAGTCAAATAGGGTTAGTTTGTAAGCTAGGGTTAGTGTAGTTAGGGTTTCATTCAATGTATTGAGAGTAGTTTTGATCAAATTCACTTCAACGCAAGAGGTATTCAGATCAGTGCCTTAGGGTTAATGGAGTCAAAAGGTGAAGTACGCAAGAGCTAAATGAGGCAACAACTAAGGACTAGAGGGAAAATCTTTGAGGTATTGTTGAAGCAAGGCCCCAAATTCAAAACCCTAGGGGAGAGAGGGTCACTTCGGTGTAGGTGAAATAGGCCTCTATGAACTCTCCTCCTTCCTTAAATCAAATGGAAAAACGGCTAGCTGAAAGATGAAGCATAAAACCAAGACTAGAGGGTTTGATGATGAAGAGTGTTGCTACAACAAGGCTCTTTCAACAAACCCTAGAAAAAATGGCCCAAAGTGTAGTATACCTAGGCTTAAGGCGTCTCTCTCTTCTTAGCTTATAGATAGTACGACTAACAATAAATGAAGAGAGAAAGAGAGTATAGCAACAGCTAGGCTCTCTTCTTCTTCAATGGCTGAAAATTTCTCTCAAAGGGGACATGAAACAAGGACCTATTTGTGTGCTTGTCACCTAGGGTTTTGTTCAGCAAAAATCATAAACATATACAAGAAATGAAACTACAACCATTCATTCAAGAAGTTTTGCAGAAAATTACTTACATATCACCAATAAATATCAATGCAAACCCTAGTTGTAACACCTTCCTTCAAGAGAAATGTCAAAACATGCCAAAATAATCCTCCTTCAATAAGTACGCATCACTAAATCAGCCAATAACCCAAGAGAGGGCGCAAATTTCAGACCTCCTTATGGAGTGAGTAAGTTGTCATGAAAAAATGAAGGTGAAAATCCTTCATTTATACAATACCATGACCTAATTTTACATTTTAGGTCATAAAAAGGCCGACAGGGCCAAAATAATAAAATCATACTGTTTTACATTAGAATGTTAAATTAAAACCCTAATTGAGCTAAAAATAAACATCAAGCCCCTCCAAGGGAGGCGTTAGCCCATTCTAGGGCAAATAGAGCATCCTGGAGCAAAACGTTAGCCCTCCTTGGGCTTCTCCAGCCTGCCACACGTGTCAATACTGCCCAATCTGCCTCCCAAGGCATCCATAAGGTTGGATGATGTCATGGTCATGATGGGTGACATCCTAGGCCTTCCAAGGCCAACGTTCCACTGAAAAGGGGTCAATGCCCCTAGGTCAAGATCTATCAAGGTGCCTCTAGTGGAGCGTCCTCTTTTTCTCCTGTGCAAATCCCATGATCCATCTCTATCATGTCTTTGCCCCATGATGGGGTCTCAACATCCATCTGATGGGCTCTTCAACCCCATGGAGGTTTGAACTGATCATCTCCCCATGTGTACCGGTCCAAATGGTACCTATCCTTCGGGCATGGTCCTGCACATCAAAAGCTACACCCTTCATGGGCTCATCAGTCACATGGATCATAGAAATGTCAATCACGTTTCATCATCAATATTATTAAACATATGCATAAAATCCCTAATACATCAGCTAAAATATCAAAGACATTACACCAGCCTACAATACAAGTTTTGGAAAAAGAGACAAGGTGTCCTATTGGGCTAGTGTCCACAGAAGAAGGAAAGTTCCCGGAAGAGACCTCATCCAAGCCATGTAAGTGGGTGATGTGGTCAAGGTATGTCCAAACATGTGGGTGCAGTGAGGGCCAAGGATGAAAAAATGTTACCTATGGGTGCCTTTGTAGAAGGCGAGTTGTACCTGTCATGGATGCATTTTTTCCAATTCCATTCTTGCCTTTTATTCTTCATTCTTTTATTCTTTTATATTTTATTGCTTTTTGTTCAAGAGCTAATCAGGGAACATTTCCCTGGCGTGGTGACCAGTGGTGACAACGTTACCCACAAGTATTTTCAAAGAAATGAGAAGGTTGGCTCGTGATGAGACCCCCTTTCCCTTAGCCATGCAACCAAGAATCATTGCCCTAGCGTGGTAACCAGCTGGTGGCAATGTCATATTACTAGGTACCCATGGACCTAATAGGTTGGCTTGTGATGATACCCCCTATCCTCTAGTTAGGTCTTGTTTTATTTATTTTTTTGGGTCCCCCTTGTTTCTTGTTGAGAATCCCTTTATTACTTTCTCGGGGATCCCTAGGCGAAGCATCTCGAGGTTTTATTTTTAGGCTCTTGTCTTTTACCAGCTTGATTTTACCTTCTGGGACTTTAGCCCCTTCTTCCCATGAGATAAGGTGTAGTCTTGAAAATAGGTCAACCTAGTGCCTGGACAAGTGGAATGGGATAAGTGAGCGGGAAACGAGATGAAACAGTGGTGCTATGATGGGAGCGGATGATGGATTTTCAGAAATCTCCCCAGTGGCAAACCAAAACCTACAGAGACAGGTTTGCTAGGGCACCCTATCAATCTTCCAAAACATGGTCAAGTGAGAAAGTGTAAGATCCAAGCAGTTGTTAGAAGTTAAAGGAATCAAATTCATATGTTCAAAGGTTTTGGTGATCAAAGTGACACATACCATGATACCTAGACTAATTACCTCATGGAGCAAGAACCCTTCCTAATACAGGACTAAGTCGATGGTGGTGGATGTTGCTGTTGTTGACAAGACAAAGATGTTGGAAGAAATAAAAGGTGGGCCCTCCAGGGCCATGCTCAAGTCAATCTTGCTCTCGGTACTCCATGTCTAGGACCTGTGGGCCTCGAGACATGATCTCCTAGTTATCCTTGAAAGTGGGGTATAACAGGACCCAGGGTGTTCGTTATAATGGATTGGGCCAAATGAGTTATGGAAAAAGAGGTGAAGGCATGAGCATATGATATCCCAGTGACCGGCTAAACACGGGAACATATATGATGGTTGTGATGTATAACTCTCATTGATTCAAATCTATTCTTCAGGAGAAACTTGCACGAAGGTTATCAATGAGCTACCCCCCACAATTTCATGACTTGGTCTAAAGAGAGAAACATGTGTTGCCTTGTGATAATTGCAGATGACCCTCTACATTGGGATTATAAATGGGAGACAAGCCCCCACAAATGTACTTATTTTGAACATAATCTTCACACACAGATATATGAGGCAACAACAAGCCCCTTAACATAGATTGATGGCAGAGATTAAGCAAGGTGCCAGGTCAACGACTATCATGCATGTCACATATCAGATGTCGGGAAATGGAGAAGTGGTACATAGTTGAAGTCTTGGTGGGCTAATGACCAGTGGTACTTGAAGAATCTAGTCCTCCTGTTCAATGTCAGATCAATGCATGAGAGATTCATCACGACTTATAACATGCCCGAGCCTTAACGAAAATGGGACCTAGGGCGTATGTCATACTGGATTGCGGGAAACAATTTATGGAAAAATAGGTGAAGTCACAGGGGTTCAATAGCCCGGTGACCTGGTGAACACATGAATAGATCTAACGGTTGTGATGTATCTAGGGGTGATAATAAGACTATTGTATATCGTAGTTTTTATGTGGATGGAATCAGATCTACGGTCGAGATTAAATCAAGGACAACACCTGATGGATCCTGTGCTTCCAGAATGTAGTGTATGTCTTAGTGAGATTAAATTAATGGATGCGATCTCTTTGAGATCCAAATCCGATGCCTACTATTCATTAAAGTGTTTTTGACTATTTTGGTACCTTGATGGTCCCAATGAATGTAGATCGATGATCCATATATAACCTAGATTCAATCCAACCGCTACTAATACATGATGATGAGCTACGTGCATGAGATAAACAATTGTGATCTATTGCAGATAGATTAACTCATTGCAGGTTGAAAAATGCGACCCCCAACAATTTGAGCACATGGTTTTAAAGGGAGGACATGAGTCGGCTTGTTTATTTATATAGGGTACTCTTGTCAGGATTCAAGTGTCGTTGAGTTTTACAGTATTCATGTTTCTCAGTGGATCAATTACTATAGATAATTGCTATCTTTTGATATGTTTAAGTAAAAATAGTGAGTGATTTTTGTTGAAATTTTATTTATTTTTATTATGAGCGTTCAAGATTTTCAATGATAGATATGTTCAATGGTAAATATATAGTTGTAATTAGATATGTTAATGGTAAATATAAAATTATAATTAGATCTTATTATCACAATTTAATTTAATTTTCTATTATTATAACAATGAAATACATATTGTTTAAAGTGATTTTAATGTATTGACATTTAAAGTCTCAAAATTGTTATTTGTGGGGGGCTAGCACCGATTTATAATTTCAATGCAAAGGGTTGTCCACAATTACCACAAGCCAACATGTTTCTCTCTATTTAGATCATGTGATGAAATTGCGAGGGGTAGATCATTGATAATTGTGGCCAAGTTTCCTTATGTACAATAGATCTTAACCATAGATTTATTTATCTAGAAAATAAGTATAGAGATTGTTGGTTAATGAGATGCGTGCTTTGGTGGATAGAAATAAAACAAAGGGTCAACATTTATTTGAATCCTAATCCAATGGGTTCTCAGTGTCATGGCCCATACTTAGATCCAAGTGAATAGAGAAGTGTCCAGCAGAAGGAAACTCAGTCGGAGTTCTTGGAGGTATCAAGCCAAGTCCATGAACCCTTTGCGTAGAAAAAATTGTTAAAGGATGCTTTTAGAGTTAAAGATGTATTAATAAAGTTAAGTGTGAATGAGATGGAGATATGAAAGTGTGATAGTACGGATGAGATTAACCAAGGCATTAGATCAATAATTATCATGCATGCCAGATATTGGATATCGTGAAATGGAGTAGTGGTACATAGTTGAATCCCCTGCGGGCCAATGGTCTGGTGGTACTTGAAGAATCTGGCCCTCCAATTAACTGGCAAATCAAAGTATGAAAGTGCAACTAAAGAACAAAGAGTGTGAGGTTTGAAGCGATGAAAATGGTATGAGGTACAATGACATGGACGATGAGGCATGCTGGAAAATTCTTCTAAAAGAAAACTACAAATTACAAAGTTCTTCAGGGTGATAGGGAGGAGCAAGGAAGGAGATTGGTGTCTACTACAAGTTGGTGCTTGTAAAAAATTCTATATGTTGGTGGACATAAGATGAGTTGAATCTCAGTAAGGAGATTTGTGTCCCGTGCAGATTGGTATTTGCAAAAGACCATTGCAAATTGGTGTATGTTGTAAGTTGTTGTTTACAAATTTTATATATATAGAAGTTTTTGTGGTTTCCTCCAATTTTGGATTTCCACGTTAAATATTCATGTATTCTTAATTGTATGATTAATTGTTCACTAATAGTTGTTGGTAAATAGTACACTAGTAAATAAATTATGAAAAATATATAATCTGCAATACCGATTCATCCCCTGTCAGTATTGCAACAATACCCTGGTCTCCTGAAACCTTGATGTATCAGATTAGGCCCTCAATTATAACATATGTTGAATTTATGCATGGACAAATTTATGGAAATGTGGAAAATTTATTAATTAATATTTTATTTGATATAATTATTTCTTACGAGTGATAAAGCTATAATAAAAGTGTAATGTTGTAAGAATAAATTATATGTGTATATACAATTTACTAGTTTTTATTGTTTTATTGTTTTTTTACAAGAATGGATATGAGATATATTAAAAAAACAACAGAAAACTGTTGGCACAGTTACAATCATCCTTCATTGGATAGTCTCCACTTTGAATTCAGGGGCTATCCCTCGTACAAAATTTGAGGTAATTTATAGAATCCTTCGGTTCCGTCTAGCGATAGAATTCCTTTGCTTAGTAGTATTGCTTTGTTAGCCTCTTTATCCGCTTTGCCATTTAATTCCCGCAGTGTATGGAATAATTGGATTGATTGGAAAGTGGTCATAAGGAGTTTAATTTTCTTGAGAATTTTCTTGAGCCTCATATGACTGGTAAGGTTCTTGGAAGAGAGGGCTTGAATACAAGAGTCTCCAAAGACATTGAGATCTGTAATGTTCTTGATTTGGGCTTGAGACAATCCTTTCCAGAGGGCTAAAGCGTCAGCTATGTTATTTGTGTCTTTTTCGATTCCCCAAGAATAAGAGAGTACCCTTATTTCCTCGGGATCAATAATCACCCCTCCCCCGCCATCCTTACCAGGATTTCCTTTAGAAGCTCCATCGAAGAATAGACAGTGCCTTTGAAGGGATTTGTGCCACAATGTAAAGGTTGAAGGATCCAACTTGATTTCCCACTGGATTGTAGGGGGATCATGAGCAATTGTCACTTTCAAAGTACTTGGGATCAGGCTTGACAACCAATATTCCTTAGTGGAAGTTAACCTACCTTTGTTTTTTGGCAAATGGATGGGTGAAAGAAAGTCCCCCATCATTCCTTTAGATTTTGCAACCACTTGGGCCTCACTAGCAGTTTTCCCTTTGAAGATTCGGGTGTTGCGTTCTAATCAGATTTTCCAGCAGATAAAATTGGGAAGGAACCCCCAACAACTTTTTAGTTGGTTTTTATTCGTGAGGGAGAAGAGGCACGAAGCCTGCCAGCTGACTAGAAGGTTGGGTATCTCATCTGGGAGAGGGACTTGACTTTTCCAAGGGGCTAATGCTAGATTCCATACCTCCCAAGCAAATGAACAATTCAACAATATATGTGCCACAGTTTCCTCCTTTGAAACACAGAAGGGGCAGCGCGTGGGGCCTTCCCATCCCTTTTTTTTGAGGTTGTCTCCTATGAGGATGGTGTTATGCACCAACGTCCAAATGAACATGTCAATTTTTGGGACACATTTGAACCTCCAAACTTCTTTCCATAGGGTTGGGTTGGGGGGAGCATACGAGTTTGCTTTGATTAGCTTATAACCCTCTATAACTATGTACGTTCCGGACTGATGTCCCCATCCCCTACGATATTTCTTGTTTGTTGCAATCAGCGATAACCGAGTTTCTTCATTGTGCATGTGTCTTGGACTTCTCGGTAGATTCCAGTCTTTCCAACTTTTAGTTTCATCAGAATGCCACTTTGAAATATCCCAAATCGTTAATAAGTGTTGGGCATGAAGAAAATATTTTATATTGGTGGTGTCTGGAACGAAGTCTAATGGAGTCTCTCCCAGGATCAAGTCCTCCCAAATTAGAACGTTTTCCCCGTTTCCAGGTATCCAGGTTAGAGGGGGATTGAAGAAACTAGAGGCTTTTTGACATATTGTGAATATTGGTGAACCTTTTGATACTTTAGGGGTTGTATTGAGACATTTCCTCCTGGCACCAGAGTAGTATTTCTTCCATAAGGCGTTATTTCTCCACGTAAGTTTTCCAGAGACCTGTTTCAGAGGAGTTTGGCTCCTAGTGAAAGATTTTGGGATTTCAGGTCTCTTATTTGAAGACTGTCTTGTGAGTAAGGATTTGTTACTTTCCCCCAACTGAAACATGAGGGAGATAACAAAATGGATCTTTGATAAATTGGAATACTGGCTAGGACTGATTTGATGAGAACTAGCTTCCCTGCCAAGTTTAGCCAGGAGGCCCCCCAAGCTTGGATTTTGGATTTTATCTTGTCAATTATAGGAGACCGGTGAGAAGATTT
>JZKD02S1826422.1:262425-290447 GCA_000966675.3 Picea glauca | reverse complement strand
GGTGAACCTTTTGATACTTTAGGGGTTGTATTGAGACATTTCCTCCTGGCACCAGAGTAGTATTTCTTCCATAAGGCGTTATTTCTCCACGTAAGTTTTCCAGAGACCTGTTTCATAGGAGTTTGGCTCCTAGTGACAGATTTTGGGATTTCAGGTCTCTTATTTGAAGACTGTCTTGTGAGTAAGGATTTGTTACTTTCCCCCAACTGAAACATGAGGGAGATAACAACATGGATCTTTGATAAATTGGAATACTGGCTAGGACGGTTTTGATGAGAACGACCTTCCCTGCCAAGTTTAGCCAGGAGGCCCCCCAAGCTTGGATTTTGGATTTTATCTTGTCAATTATAGGGGACCGGTGAGAAGATTTAGGCCTAGATTTGAATATGGGGACTCCTAAATATTTGAATGACTCCCACTGAGTTTCCCCTTCCATCTCCAGTATTATAGATATTTCCACCATTTCCCTTGTCTTGTAGTTCCATCCAAAGATTTGACTCTTCCTGTGGTTTATTTGGCTCCCAGAACCTTCCTTGTAAATATCTAGCTACTACTTAAATTTACGAGCTATGATGGTACTAGCCCCTCCCAAGAGGAGTGTATCATCAACAAATTGAGCATGGTTTATATATTTGACTCCTCTTGCAATTTTTATGCCCATTAATTCATGTTGGGAGTGGCAGTGTTCTAATTGAAATCTTAGCATTGAAGCTTGGATGTCATAGAGAAGAGGGGACAACAAGCATCCCTGTCTAATCCCCCTAGATGCCTGAAAAAAGTGTGTTGCTCGACCATTGACTAACGGAGCAATCCAAGGAGACTCGATACAAGCCTTGATCCATTGGATGAAAGAATCGTTGAAGCAAAAATTTTGCATTACCTAAAATAAAAAATCATGCCTTACTCTGTCAAAAGCATTTGCTAGATCTAATTTCACAATCATACCTTTTTCGCCCCGTTGCATGCTTGAATGAATCGCTTCTTGGACCATGATTATATTTTCAGTTATATGCCTTCCTTTGATGATTCCACTTTGGTTCTATGGAATGATTGCTGGGAGTATACCCGTGAGTCGGTTGGTGATTACTTTTGTGATAATTTTTTAGCCAATATTGCACAAGGAAATCAGGTGAAATCTGTCAACGGATAAGGCTCCTTTTTCTTAGTAATTAAAGCTAAAAATGAAGAATTAGTGCTTCCCCCAATCTTGTGGCACTTTTGTGACTTTAACACCAGTTTATGCAAGTCATTCTTTATGATTGGCCAATAGACTTGAAGGAATCGGGCTGTAAAGTTGTCGGGTCATGGAGCTTTATCAGGGGCATAGTGTCCAAGGATGATTTAACTTCTTTTAATGTGACCGAAATTATAAGTTTTTGATTGGATCTTGGTTTGATGACCGAAGGGATCAGATTGAGAACTTGATAGTGTATTTCTACAGAAGAATCCTCAGTGTAAATCCATTTAAAGTGGAGATGAGCAGCTTGCTTGATTCCTTCGAAGTCATTGATAATCTAATTCTGGAATTGAATTTCCTTGACAGAGTTGTAATTTTTTTTTACTTCTGCTTGCTTATGAAAAAACTTGTGTTCTTATCCCCATCTTTTAGCCAAAGACTTCGAGATTTTTTTCGCCAATAATATTCTTCCTCTCTGCAGGTTGTATGGAGTATTCTATGGAGGTCTATTTCTTTTTCCAGATTGTCTGGGCTTATATTTCCTTCTTCCATTTTTAGTTGGTACACTTCCAGATGATGTTGGGCTTCCATTCTTTGGGATGAAGGGGATTTCAAAGATTTTGCCCAAGTTTTGAGAGCCCTCTTTAGCCTTCAGAGTTTTTCTTCCCTCACAAAAAAGGATGAACTTGAGATTGGATCCTTCCATACTCCGATGACCAGATCAGTAAAATCCTCATGGTGAATCCACGATGGGATGAATCTAAAAGGAATCAGACCCAGGGGGAATCTTTGATGATTTATAGTAATATTGGCTTATGGTCGGAGGCACTGAAAGGAAGAATTTTAGACTCATCATTGAGGCCTAACAGGAGGAAGGAGCTTTGGACCAAGAATCTTTCCAATCTTGTTGCTATGTGCCCTGGGCCAATTCTTTTATTAGACCAAGTGTATTTACCTCTAGAAGGTTTT
Source organism: Picea glauca (assembly GCA_000966675.3). Taxonomy (NCBI): domain Eukaryota; kingdom Viridiplantae; phylum Streptophyta; class Pinopsida; order Pinales; family Pinaceae; genus Picea; species Picea glauca. The sequence continues at coordinate 288,301 of JZKD02S1826422.1, read as the reverse complement.
ATATCTTCTAGTTCCCAGTCAAGAATGATATCCTCAACCCATTCTTGAATAGGATCTCTTACAATGGTTCCCCCTTTTTTTCCCCCTTGGGATAACATGACATTGATATCCTCGACAAGGATTATATTCTCAATCTGATGCATGCTAAGAAACTCTTTTAATTTATTCCAACAATATTTTTTTTCCTCAAGGAGAACAGGAACATAAAGATTAAAAATGCTAACCTGGATACCTGAATCCTTATGAAGAAGGATGGTGAGAATCCAGTGGATACAATGCTCTATCTTCAATAGTTCGAAAGTAGAGGAATTACATAGGGATCCAATACCTCAAGAGGCTCCTCTAGCGCTGACCGCTACACCTACTCCTTTATTCCAAAACATTGCATTGGTTTGGAGAAATTCATATTCCTCCAGTTTAGTCTCCTGGACTAGTAGTAAATATGGATTTGAGGTTCAGATTGGATCTTTCATTGCTTCTTTTTTTCTTTGTCTTCCTAAACCCCTACAATTCCGGAAGACTATCTTCATTACTTGCTTTTTGGATTAGAGGGCGTCCTATGAGAAGGTTTCCCTTGGTTCCTTGTGCTAATTGGATTTAACATTGTTTCTAGGGTTAGCTAAGATCCTTGGAGTTTGTCTTTATATGTCTCCTTTTCTCTTCTTTATTTTCCCATATTCCTTCCTCTGGTAACTGGTTTTGAGAGGTTCTGAGATAATCTAGTATCTGTTTCCCCCTCAGCTTCTTCTGATGTCTCTTCCTTTGTCTATGATAGTTGGGATTATGGAATTTATCCTGGTTCTGGCTGCAGAGGAGATTCTTTGTTATCCTGTCTTGTCTCTTTTGATTTGTCTTGTTTTTCTACTATGTTTCCATTGATAGGTGATTCATTCTCTTGATTCCCAATTATTGCAAAACTATTTTCCGTATCACTTTGTCATTTTTTATTTTTCTTTTCCTTTTTGGAGTTAGGGTTGGGGTTTGCCTTGGATATTTTCGCTTACTTCCATCCTTTTCCTAATTCTTTCTCTTGCTGCATAATCTGGATTTTCAGACATTGCTTTTGGAAATGTCTGTATTCATGGAAGTTGTGGCACTTAAACGACAATTTCTCATAGTCTAATTTTTTATAATGTTTCTGATCCTTTAAAATTAACTTGATTTCTTTAGGAAGGCCCGCTTTCAGGTCAACTTCTATGCAAATCTAAGTGCAAGAGTATTGGTCTTTTGGATCCACTTTGTCAATAAATCTTCCCAGCATGTTGCCTATAGTTTGCAGGGAGGAAGAGTTCCAACAATGGATCAACAGATTGGGTAGGCGTACCCAGATGGGGACCTCCTTTGGCACATCCACTTTAGGGTTGAAATTAGGTGTCCAACGATTTAAGTAGAGCCCTTGTGGTCCCATGAAGTAAGGCCCACTCCTAAAGATCAAATCCCCATCCTCTTTAGAGATGAATTCGAACAAGAAGAAACCTCTTCCGACTGTGTAGTAGGTGACATTGTTTGAAATCAATGGCCTTCATTTTTTTTAAATCTAGTTCTCAGTTGTTTGTGGAGAGGCTCAGAGCCCTATGAACTGTCTGACTAGATCCCGATCTGCTAGAGAAAGGACCACACTCATGGGTTGGGCTGGGGTAAATCGATAACTAGGACTTCTTCTAATTGTTTGACAAACTTTGGCATAGCTTCCCCTTCTTTCTTCTTCCATTGAGCGTGTAATAACCTTCTAAAAGTTTCTTCATCAACAGAGGACAGGAGGGGAGGTGGTTTCTCCCCACCACCAGCATGGTTCATCTTATCGACGGCCTCATAAGGGTAGGGGCCCCTTGGGTAACGGATCGGGCCTCGGGGGCAACTCACAGGGTCTGGGACGCAGCACACCAGAAGGGAAGCCCTGTGGGTAGGGATCATGGGGGTGATCGGGTCTCAGGCAATGGATCCTTAACTTACATTTATTAGTTTTTATTGTTATTATACATATTAAGTCTTTATTCTAACTCCCAGTAAATTATGTATACATATATACTTTAATAATTTTAATTCTTATCCATATAAAGTTCTTATAATTGTTGGTGGATTTATGCATTGAAAATTGTGCATCTAAAAGATCTATAACATTCATGTATGTAATGACAAAATTTTAGGGCCCAAAGAATCTTTTTTCTAGCAATAAATCTCTACTAGGTCTATACAAAACAGCGCATGCATTTCATAACCTATGCAATGGAATTAGGACTCAGACGAGTGATAGACTGTTTTGCAAGTGCAATTCTCCCAAAAGTCATTACAATAGTGAATGACATGGAACGAAAATGACCAATAACAACATAAGAACCGAGACCTGTTACATAGCCTCTTGCTTTATGTTTATTTTGACTGATGCAGCTGGCGTTGTTGAAACATATATATTTTTCTAAAACTTTAGACTTAAATATTTCATTTTTGTTTAAATAAAGACAAATTCACACTTGGATACTACCCTCGATAAAATCTTCTGATTAATCTAATGGTCTAAAATCCTTTAAAATTCATGGAGCCACCCTTTCATTAAAAATTCAAATCACTAAGACAACCTTCAAAGTATCGAGTTTCGGGGTTTTGCAATACTAACAGTTAGACATACAAAGAAATCCAAAGTCCCGATATGCGAAGTCGTGAAGCTAGCTTAAATTAAATCAAGTTAATTAAACAATTAAAATGATTAACAATAATTAACCTTATTGCAACTTCCTGTTTCGGGAATCCTGCCTCAAATGATAACTTAAACTCCCGATATCCGAAATCGTGAAATCATCAATTAATTCTGATTATTTACAAACGTTAAACATGATTAATATTAATTAATCAATCGTGATTTCGCGATTCAGGGATCATAGCTTTAACTAAAGTAGGATAGCCTAGGATCCAGAACCCTGAAATGGATTAAATTTAAATTAATCATATAAACTAAATTTATTAACAAAATAAAACATTTTTGTTTTACCGTTGAGTTTATGTCGATTGCGATACGGGTGATTTCAAATTTCTTTTCTGATCACAAAATATTGACCATTAATGTTATTAAATGACCAGCCCAGGGAAATGATTTCAAATAAGATGTTGCTTTAACGCCCAAATCTTTTTATTTAAAAGAATTAAATGCATTGTCAATGAAGGTATATGTAGATTTATGCGTTTAAGGAAAGATAAAAAAAAAATTCATTTTTACATTCATGTTTTGGTAGAGCTTGCTTAGCGAGATACTCAGTCCTGTGTGTTTTCTGCGACAAATACTAGGTTTTTTAGAACTGCTACCATGCCGCCACGAAAAGCAGCTAAAGCAACTGGTGAGAGTTTAGGCCAAAGCTCAGAGGTTTTCTCCGACACCTCGCCCAAAAGTATAAACACAGTTAAAACCTAGATGCATGTATTCAACATCCTACATTACGAATTGGTAAACTGCCCTGATGATTCAAGTGACAATGAAAAGGAAGACTTATCTACCAAATACAAGACTGTTGCTCAGTCAGAGTTGCATAAGGCAGCAACAAGGCCGAGGCTTTTAGCCTACAATGACATGATTGGATGGGAACTAGATCATGTGGACATCCCAACTAGAACTATATTCAATTATCAGAAGGTAGTTGTTGGGTCATTTCGGCCAGAACACATACAGGTGATGTTTAAATTTCCTTCAACACCAAACTTCATTTATAATGCCAGTTTTCTAGTGAATTTTAACAAGGAGTGTGATCAATATGGAAAGAGTCTTTCCGACTTGATCAAGGATTGGTGTTCACGCCTCAAAAAGTTCAAAGCCGATTCTCACGGCATATAATCAATCTCATCGCTAGAACCACAGTTCATGTATATAGCCATAATGATGTGTAAACTCTATGGAAAAGAGAACACAACCCATTTCTTTCTACCATGGGTACCCATTATACACACAGTGGCAGAAGGATATTCTTTCGACTGGGCCAAGATATTGTCGGACAGTCTAGCTAGTGAAATTATAGAATACCAGACAAAGAAATCCAAAGGGCAATCAAATTCGTTCTTCATGTCATCTTATATTATGGATTCCATCTATTTCATGACGCATTTCCCACTGATGGGCTAGAGCTGGACTCCAGATAGTGCATAACCAATTCATATTTATCATTCAAAACTCTGGGAAGACAAGGCGAAGGATTTATTTTATGAAATCTGTAATTGGGTAGCGGTGCCAATGCACATTGCTATATTTGGTCACCCCCCTCCTAGAATTCCAGACACAGTTGTGGTTAACCTGGATAAAGTGGCAAACTGGTACATCGAGGAACACTTCTCTTATATTAGATTTTTCAGTTGTTCAGTTCCCCCATATGCTTTACCACAAATTTTACCAGACCGACTAGTGTGTCGCGAGGTCGCACAACAAACTGTACTCGACGAGATTAGAAAAGAGCTCAAAGTAGTGCAGAAAAAGGTATGGCCATATTTTCCCTTACATATTGGTGCATTTTCTTTATTGTATTTTGGCCACTCCAAAGTGGAGGCTGAAGCCTTAGAAGAAATAAAGTTGGTTAACATTGAATTCAAGAAGCACGACCCGCAGAAAGTCGTGGGTAACCATATGGTCAGTTGCAATCTAAAAAAGTATGAACATGAGGAATACCCTCGGGACGAAATGTTCCAAGAGTTGAAATATCACCAAGAAGTTATGAGCCGAGTTCGACCTCTATCACCTGATAAAATGATTGATTTTTACAACTTTCAAAAGCACCGAAAAAGTAGTCTTCCAAAATTATTACAAGGGGAAAACCCAATGTCTCCAGCTACACAGAAAACAAAGACCCAAAATCCAGAAGACGTAAGCTCTAGAAAACAAGAATCCCTAGAAAACTTAGAGAAATCTGAGGTCTCGACTCAAAAAGAAGATATCCTGGCGACAGAGGTATCAGATAACCAGGCCAAAGATCAAGCAGAGACACTAACAAATAAAGGAGAAGATAGGCCATTGTCTTCATCAAATAAATCAACTACAGATGGAACCGGAAAACAATTTTCCATAGAAATCGGTAGCCCCATTCAGGTTGTCATGCCATTATAGTTCACCAAAGGAAACCCTGATGTAGAGGTAATATTCATAGAAGATATCACACCTATCCCAATTGAAGAGATACCTCCTTCCAATTTTTTTTTCCAGTAAGAAAAGGAAAGTTGTGGTGAAGAAAGAAATGCACCAGAAAGAAGGTGCAACTGTAAAAAAGAATAGAGTACTATTGGATGGAAAAATTTTGGAAGAATAAGACTTTGCTATAGAGGTAGAAGGCTCTTTGGGAGATTTTTTAACAACTAACCTATTCTCAGTTGATAATCTGAAAGAAAAACTAAAGCAGAAGAATCAAATGATAAGTTAGTTGCAAAATCAAATAAGGACTATAGAAAAGAACGTCAGAGATGAAGTCAATAAAGGGATTGAACAAGCTAGAGCTAGTGATAAACAATAAATCCAATTGCTCAAGTCCAATCTTGATGAGATGCATAATAATATGCAAGTAAGTGAAAGACGGGCTATCCAACAAGATGAGTTGGTAAAACAATTACAAGACAAGGTCGATTCCACTGAGAAAATGGTTGTGGATATAGAAGTGTTTCAAGCTCAAGCATTGGAAGTGCTAAAGAAACTGGAAATAACACAACAAAGCCTTTTTACTAAGGTAGAAATCATCCAAAATCGTTTTTGGGAAGTAAACCAATCATTGGATAATATTGGTTTTAGAGAAAGAGAGGCTACTACAACCTGGACCACTTTTCAAGAAGCTATTGTGTCATCAGCTAGAGAAGAAATATCTGTAACTCCCAGATTGAGTATTGCAGAGCAGGTCAGAGGTGATATAATTTTAAATACATTGGAGGCCAATATAGCCAAGAGTAAAAGAACGACCAAGGAAATAAAAGAGGATTGTGAAGAGATTTTTCATTTGCTTGATAAAGAATCACTAGGCCTTGGAAAGGATTATTGTTCTGAAATACTAGGACAAATCGATGGTTGGTAAAGACAAATTTATAGTTATAGTCAATGACTTATGAAGATAAAAGGATAGAAGACAGGTTGCCAGAATTACAAAATAAGTTGTATCTTTTTGAGGCAAAATATGTGACAGAACCTTCTAGACTATTAGTACAATTTCTAAGCAGGTGTGCCGAATGTCTTGAGAGAGGTAAAGGGAGTACCTTAAAGAATCAATGAAGTAACATGTGCATATCTATTTCTGCCGATATGAGACAGAGATAGAGAAGAACCAAGTGAAACGGTTCAATTTTTCATTTTGTAACTGTTATTATCTAGGAATAACAAGAATTCCAACCACCTAGGGTTGAGAACCTCTTGTATAAATATATTTTCAAAAGACTAAATAAAGGTTGCTTCTTGCTGTATGTAATTGAAAAAAATCTCCTTATTGAAGATTAATACAAGTGCAAACCAGAGATTCCACTTTTTGTTCAGTTTGAGTTATGTGTTCTTCTGTTTTTCCATATCTCAACATATTTTTATATATTTCCCTTATGAATGCCTGATCACAACTTAGTACAACATCTACTGTGGTTATATTTCATTTAGTAATTTAATAATGCACAACTTTTCTTTTGTTTTAATATTAGTAAATACAAGACCCGTGAGTTAATTGGATTGCTACAGTTTATGCTTCATTTAAGGTTATATTATTTATTTTCTTCTTCTGTAGTAAAGTAAGATTATTCTGTAATAGATGCCTTGCTTTGTCTAACAACTTTATGTTTTTCTCTCATTACACCCAATGCTTTTAGTTTTAACTCAAACACGAAAGACGACCTCTGAGTTGTTATACTGTTAATTCATTTAAGATATCTTTTCTCATACAACTGAGGTAGAAAAATCAAATATTAAAACTTTCCTTATTTCTTGATGCCTTGACATTATACTTTAAGCCTTTAGTATAAACTTAGGAACAAAATCTTTTTGGCACCATTATCGGGGACGAAGAAACAAAGTTATTTTTCCCTGGGAGAACGACATTGGTAAGTTTATTTCTTTGATAGTGAACAAATATTGAACACATTATAAGGCTAATATTTTATTTTTCACTTGGCGACTCCACAATTGATAAACTGGCATTCGATCAAAAGAATACTAGAAAGAATCCAGACGATAAGCAAACCTTTCCTGTATCTGACCCTGAAAATTTTTTGAAACCAAGGGGATACCTTAAATAGACTATTGTGTCAACAAGTAAGGTTTATCAACCTAAATCAAATACTAAAGTTTTATTGGAACCGTTAACTTCGCAAGAAGGTCCCATCCAACTCCTTTTCAGAGAAACATCCTTTGATAAACTTGAAGCCGAAACCCTAAAACCAGAGTTGGTTTCATTTGAGATTAAAGTTGACAAGCTTCCAACCTCTCAAAGCTTTGAATAATATATATTTTACCTCCACTTGACTCTTGTTAGTTCTCCTGTGTATACATCCTGTAAATCCGAAGAACCCAGTCCTCATTTCCCTGTTCCCTTCTTTTCAAATTTTCTATCTCCTAACTGTAAGTCCCCTAAATATTTTTCTCTTCATCCCGAAGGTATCAAAAATTCACTAAACATTTTTGAAAAACCCCTCTACAAGCTCAAAGTTTCATCCCTCAAATTATCAATGGTTATGGCCTAAGGAGGTGGTGGTGCTAGAGGTGGTGCACAAGGAGGGGGAGGCGGTCAAATACCACCCCCATTTCCTAGAATTGTTTCTCAAGTAGCAGCTAGGTATGCTCCTTTGGTTTGCCCAGTTCCCCTCTATGATTTACCTGAAAAATATATGAAGAAATTACCAAAGTTTACCGGAGAGGGAGACTTAACCGCAACTAAGCACATAAATTTCTTTGATCAATTCATTGATATATTTGGCCTTGAGCATGAGGATGTTTATTCAAAACTCCTAGTTCAAAATTTCGAAGGATAGGTGAGAACCTGGTTTCGAGGACTACCAACAGATTCCATAGGATCATATGACAAGTTAGAAAGTGCCTTTATCAAACAATGGGGAGAAATAAAATGTCACCTTTATTATCTAACCGAGTTTGGAGCTTTAAGAAAGAAAAATTCAGAAACAATTCTCGAGTTTACTCAAAGATTTAATAAATTATATAATAAGATTCCAGCTGAGGTTAAACCTTCCCAACCTGCAGCGAAAGTAACTTTTTTGGGGGCTTTTGATCCAGATTTCTCTCTATCGTTGAGAGAAAGGAGATCTGTCAACCTCACTAAAATGCAGGATGATGTTGTAGAAATTGAATCTAATATGATGGCATCAGGGAAGTTAAAAGATAAATTTGAAATGAGAAATAAAGAAATCAGACAATTTAGAGAACAAGCAGGACCCTCTAGATCTCGGAGGTCATCGGAAGATAAAATAGATGACATGGAAAAAACAATCAAAGAATTGTCAAATAAAATCTCAAAAATGGAATTGGACCAATCTAAAAATGAGCAGTTTCCTAGGAAAGATTTCAGAAGGAATCCTAAACCTCAAATGCAACAAAGACAAATCAAGAACAAAGATCAAAAGATTCAAGCCCCTTTTAAGAATGAAAATTTTATAGGAGGGGAAGACGTGCAAAATTTTGAAGAGTTAGAGGAAGATATGAATAATCTTGGCGATGATTGTCAAGAACTTTATTTGACGAGACAAGATTATGAAAAGTCCCTAAACACAGAATATGAGTCTAATAACGATGAAAGCACATATATTATATAAGATCATTCTTATCAAGGAATCATTGATAATATAATGGTTGAGCTTCAACATAAGTACAATTTGAGGCCTTGAGATAGAAATATTACAACTGCCCAGCCGAAAAAAATTCTTGTCAAGAGGCAAAGATAATGAGGCAGCTCAACTGTTAGCTGAAACACAGACTGCCAAAACACAAACAGCTAAAACAAATACAGTTGAAACAAAAGCAACACAAACTAATAAATCAGAAAAAACAAAGATACAAATCCAAACCAAAGAAGCAGATAGGACGACGAGAAATTTCAATTTAGAAAATGAAATAAATAAGATCAAGATTCATGCACCTTTGGTTGAACTGGAAAAAAACCCTGCATACAGAAAACAAATTGCCAAAATGATTAATTTTTCGGATACTGAAATTCAGGCCGATGTTATAAATTTAGATGACAAACCAAATATATTTTTTGGTCCACACTTTGAAGGTGCCAGAGATACTGTCGCCCCTTTCTACATTACGCTAACTATGCATGATCATTTGCTCCATAATTGCATGTTGGATTCTGGAGCCTCCCACAATGTGATGCCCAAAGGTATTATGGATAGACTTGGTCTCAAAATTACTCGACCATATGGATATTTATATTCTTTTGATTCCAGAAAAGTTAAATGTGTGGGAATGATTAAAGATTTAGTGGTTAATCTTGTGCAGATTCCTGTAAAAAGTGTTCTGATGGATTTGTTTGTTGTTGATATACCTCCAAAGTATGGTATGTTTTTATCCAGGTCTTGGGGCGCCAAACTTGGAGGATCCCTTCAACTCGACATGACATATGCTACAATCCCAATCTTTTGCGGACAATTCACTCGCCTGTACATAGAAACAAGGCTGGCATATACAATAAGTGATCCACTGAACCCAAATAATTATCATGTTTATGTCACAGATCAGGATTTAGGAAATTGTATTTTATCGATAGATGATGATTTAGATGAATGTATAGAAAAAGTTTGTACAGAAAAATAAAAAAAAATAGAAAAAACCAATAACGATGTATATAGTACTGGAGTTTGGAAAATGTATTTCAATGGTGCTTCGTCTTATGAAGGAGCAAGATATGGAGTGTTGTTTGTGGCACCCAGAGACAAGTTTATTATCCCTTTCTCTTACAGATTACAGTGGGACATCAACTACACCAATAATGTATGTGAATATGAAGACCTGGTTTTAGGATTAGAAGCTGTCAGGAAGTTGAAAATTAAAAACTTGGAAGTCTATGGTGATGCGAAATTAATTATAAAACAGATAAATCGACAGTACCAGGCTAAACACCCAAGGTTGAGGTCTTAGAGAAATTGTGCCTGGGATTTAATTGATTTTTTTTTCTCATCGGTTAATGTTCATTACATCCCTAGAACAGAAAATCAACAGGCGAATTCATTAGCCAAAGAAGCCTCAACATTTGTACCTCCTACTGTTTTCAAATTGAATTATCACATAGAAATGAGGCACAAACCCTCAATACCAAACAATATACAACACTCGCAGGTTTTCGAAGATGATGAACAAATCAGACATTTCCTAGAAATGGTGGACGAATTTGCTGAAATGCATATTGACCAAGAAAATCAGAATGACCTTGCTTGGATTATGTAGGAAGGAGAAGATCCTCATGAGTTTCAAGATAATATCGCTAATCATTGCATGTTGGTACTGAAAAATAATCAGATCCCTAAAGGTTTGATTCCCTTGGAGAGATTATTTGATCATGATGATATCCCCTTGAAGTTTACTTTGTAGCCTCAACCTGAAGAGGTTGAAGACTGTGATATAGGCACCAAGGAAACTTCAAGATTGGTTAAAATATCTAAGTACCTTCCCCCAGAAATAAAAACAAAATATGCTAAGCTTCTCAAGCAGTACAAGGATGTTTTTGCTTGGTCCTATGATGAATTAAGTACTTATGATACTTCTGTAATGGAACACAAAATTCCTTTGAAGCAAGGTGTTAAACCATTCAAACAGAAGCTCAGACAGATAAATCTTATATTACTTCCTGTGATAGAGAAAGAGGTAAAGAAACTCTTGGATGCCAAGATCATTGTCCCACTCAGATACTCTGAATGGGTAGCCAACCTGGTTCCAGTCAGGAAGAAAAATGGTGAAATCAGATTGTGTGTAGATTTCATAAATTTAAACAGACCATCACTCAAAGATAATTATCCATTACCTAAAATGGATCACGTATTGGAGAAAGTGGTTGGAGAAAATAGAATGTCTATGATTGACAGCTTTTAGGGCTACAATCAAATTGCAATACATCAGGATGATAAAGAGAAAACTGTGTTCACTACCCCCTAGGGTACCTTTATGTATGATAAAATGCCTTTCGGTTTGATGAATGAAGGAGCTACTTTCCAAAGAGCTATGGACATCACCTTTGTCAGTGAAAGAGATAAGTTTGTTGTTATTTATCTTGATGATCTAACTATTTTTTCTAAATCTGATGCAGAGCACCTAGTACACCTCAAGCAAACATTTGAAAAATGTCGAAAGTTCGGTTTGTCTTTGAATCCCAAGAAATCTCATTTTGAAATGCAGGAAGGTAAACTCTTGGGCTACATAATATCTAAGGATGGAATTAAAATTGATACGAAGAGAGTTGAAGCCATAGATTATAAATATTCCTAGGAATAGAAAGGAAATACAATCATTTTTAGGAAAAAATAATTTTTTAAGAAGATTCATCCCAAACTTCGTTGAAATTGTAAAATTGATTAAATATATGCTCAAGAAAGACAGCGAGGTCAAGTGGAAAACTGAAGCCAAGGCATCATTCAAACGTATTAAGAAGGTTATAGGTGAATCACATGTACTGACAAGCCCAGATTATATGAAAGAATTCCTAATTTTCTCATTTGCATCTGAACACACAATATCGGTAGTACTTCTATAGAAAAATGAAGAAGGGTTTGAAAAACCAATAGAATTTTTCAGTAAAAGCCTTAGAGACGTAGAGTTGAGATATGATATACTGGAAAAGCAAGCATATGCAATGTTGAAGGCCCTAAAGGCTTCCAGGACTTAATTTTTACATTCTAGAATAATTGCATATGTACCTACTAGTTCCATTAAATATATATTGGTTTAGCCCGATAGTGACGGAAGGAGGGGTCGATGGCTTGCTAAAATTCAAGAATTTGATCTGGAGGTGAAACTGACAAAGATCGTCAAAGGACAGGGTTTGGGTAAACTTCTAGTTGAATCAAATTTTAGAGCGTTTGGAATAAATAATTTACAAGTTATTGAGGACATTCCAATGATAGAGGAGTTTGGCGATCAAATACCTTTAACTCAAATCTAGGAAAAATTTTCTTCCTCAAACTGGTATAAATATATAGTCTCTTACCTTTTAACTTTGCAATGCCCAAGCGATATGACTTCTTCCAAAGCTAGAACGTTAAAGTTACATGTAGTAAAATATTGTATTGTAGATGGTCAACTATATTGGAAGGATCCTCTGGGTTTCTTACTGAGTTGTTTGGTAGAATCTCAAACAGAGAAATTTATAAATGAGTTTCATGGAGTGTGTGGAGGACATCATGCATGGAGAGAAACGACCTACAAAATCCTAAGAGCAGGATATTTTTGGCCTAAATTATTCACTGATGTGAATGCCAAAGTCAGAGCGTGTAATCCATGTCATTTATTTGCAGCCAAGCAAAAGATTCCTGCATTACCTTTAGTTCCAGTTAAAACAAAAGCTTTGTTTCAGCAATGGGGTCTGGATTTCATCGGTGAAATACATCCACATTCAAGTGCTCAACATAAGTGGATTCTGACTGCTACTGATTATTTTACTAAATGGGTAGAAGCCATTCCTACATGAAACGCCACCAACGCAGTGGTGATCAATTTCTTGGAAGAGAACATTTTATCAAGATTTGGCTGTCCTTGGAAGATAGTTACCAGTAATGCTCAAACTTTCAAATCCATGGCCATGATAAGTTTTTTTTTTCAAATATAACATTGTATTAGGACATTCTATGGCCTATTATCCACCAGGCAATGGATTAGTCGAGTCCTCGAACAAGAGCTTGATAACCATAATTAAAAAAGTACTGATCGAAAATAAGAAATCTTGGCATATACATTTGAAATATGCTTTATGGGCTAACATAATAGGCACTAAAAGATCAATAGGAATGTCCCCATTTCAGATGGTGTATGGAACTGACGCGGTATCACCCATAAACCTGGCTCTACCTATAATGAAACTCTGGCAAGATGAAAAGGAAGAACCAAATCATGTCACCAGAAGAATAAATCAATTGATTGAGGTCCAACAAAATAGGGCTGAAGTAGATGAGAAATTACAAAAGTATCAAGATAACATGAAAGCTCTGTATGACCAGAAATCTAAAGACGGTGAATTCCTCCTTGGTGACCTAGTTTTAAAGTGGGATGCTAAGAAGGAAGATTCAGGAAAGCACGGTAAATGTGATCACATCTAGTGTGGGCCTTTCAAAATCACAACTTCTGAAGGGAAGAATTCATTTTTGTTAGGAAATTTGGATGGTGAAATTCTTAATGCCCCTATCAATGGGAATTACCTGAATCATTTCATGCAGTAATACAATTCCAAACTTTCGTTGTACATATTTGGTTTTCACAACTTTTGTTTACAATTTCAGTTTCTTCGGTAAGCTTTTATTTTTACTGTAAATAGAAAAAGGTTGTTTCAAAAAAAAAAAAAAATCAATCAAAATATAAAAATAAGTAGTAAATAGATTCTAATATACAAGAGTTCCTAACATTTGTCATGTTCATTTCATTGTAGGATACTGGTTGACAAACAAGACATAATCTGTAGCAGAAATCGACACTCACATTGAATTTATCTCAAAACAGGTGACAAACAAATAGTTTGCTTGGCTGAAAATATAAAATAAATATGAGGTATGAACTTATGCCCTACAGACTCAGGTTAAAATTTTCAAAGAGATTTAAATAAATAAGACAGAAGTCCCATTTGAAGTAATATTGTCACCTATCTTATAATCTGAGTATAAAATTATGGCTTAGATCTCAAGTTTTTCCTCTGGATTTAAAAATAAAAATAAAATTATTTTTAAAGAAAAGTTAGCAATAAAAGGACCTTAAGAAGAAATTCAGGAATCTATAAACAAATTCACATAGGATTGATCAGACTTATTATAGAACAGTTGGATCTTTATACCATTTTCTTGCTTATCCTTAAGTTAGTTTTCCTGCAATTCTGAACTTTTCTTCTTGGTTTTTAAGGAGGAAAAAGAACTTCACTTTAACTCTGAAAACTTAAGAACAAGTATTCGATTCGAGAATGAGAAAGAATTATGATGATATTCCCGACTTTAACTTAAATACAAAGTATGTTCGAGTTAATCCTAACTACTTTAGTCCTTTTATCATATTTAAACTGATTAATTTCGCTCAAGGAAAGTCCCTGGAAAATAAAAACTCCTCTTAAAATTTCCTAGTAAGAGAAGGTGTTTTGATAGTCATAAGAGGATTAGTCCAGAGTAATCAAAGTGAGTTAACAAACCTCTAGTGCTAAAATATAAATAGATATCATTCATGGTATATTTTATTATATACAAATTTATTGCCCCCACTTCATGTTTTAAAATATAAGACAGATGGTAAAAGAAAATTCATAAAATGATTACTCCCATCTAGTCCAGAAGGAGATGATGAAAGGAAATTCATTCAATGATTGCCCTCATCTCAACATTTACATGCAAAGTTATTAATTGAAGTGGTGAAAGGAAATTCAATATGGGGATTAGATAACTTCCTCGGGGTACTGAACATGCTCGCTGGTAGTGAAGTAATATCTATGATATCTATAAGGATGTTATACATGTATTATAATGTACTATGTGTTAGTTTTTCATAGCATTTAGGTCAAATATGAGGTTCATTTCATTTTAACAATTTTACCATAACCATAAATGTTGCAGCAACCAAGATCACATGAAGAAGCACCATGCACAAGAACACAAGATATATCCTGGGAAACCCTTCTCAAACAAGGGAGAAAAACCCAGCCAAATCCTTTGCTATACTCTTCAAGAGAAATACCTTCACCACCAAGAATATCCTAGCACACAAGAGGGTGCACCAAAACCTAGAAACCCTAGTGCTCAAGAGAGGTGCACAACTTTTATCAAGAAGTGTACTTTGCTGAAATTTCCAAAACGTACAAGTGAGTGTGTGTCTACAAATGAAAGATTTCATCTTTACTTATATTAGACTTTGTCCTATTTAACTGAAGTGTCTATTGGGACAATAGGGTCGATCTCACTTAGACATGTTTATTTATTTATTATTATTTTAATAATTAATATTAATTATCTTTTGCAGTTTATCTTTAGACACAATAGGATAGGGTCAACCTGTACCCTTTACACAATGACTAGGGTTACAGGTCGGTCTAACTCTTGAACAATGTATAGCAAAGGATATGATACACCCTCTAGTGCGCATCCACTAGGGGCCACATCCATAGGGATGCCATAGACCGAGTCACTGCATTACACAGATGAGCTAGGTCCTCACACGTGCACCTATGCTCAGTCATAGTCACGTCTGCTCTACAGATCTGCTTTCCTGCTACTATCGACAGGAGGATCATTTGGAGTCTTCACATCAACTCTGTTGTTGTTCAGAGGAGGCCATCACATCATCTTTGTTCTTATTCTCATGATTATGTACCCAAGAACTTTTCAGGATTTCTCTAACTAAACAGATCTCTCTTACATCAAATAATCATATGGATTTCTTCTCTCTCATGTCATGGAGGAGGCCATATACATTCCTAGCCTTTTTCCCAGGCTAGAACCACAAACCCTTTATTAAAGGATTTCTCTCAGGCTTGTAAGCTGAGAGTAAGACTCCACATTGATTCTATATTCCACATCTCATAGGTTGTAGGTTGGAGGATGTCTCCTATAGATGAAAATTTTTAACACTCCCTCTCAGCTAGGGAGGCATTCTCCATCAAGCCAAGTCTCATACCAATGTACTCTGAGTTTTGTTTTTGGCTAAGGTCATCATACTCCCTCTTAATCTAGGAAGGAGTTATTTACCAAGTACTTTGTTTGTAGTTTTCTTAGGTGTAGGAAAGTATTGCAAGCATACCATATTTCTTCTGTATCATATCTTTGATATGAAGGTATTTCATGTTGTCGTGTTTTGAACCATCAGGAAACACTGGAAACAAACGACTCTTATTTTTCATCATAGGGTCCATCTCATGATTAAGTAAATTTTTCGGAAGTTTGTGAAATCACATTGCTTCGTATATGCTCTGTCCTTGGTGCACTCAAGGCCACATAGTTTTGTTTCCTAGTGAGTCTATCTTAGTTGACTCATCACATTCACTGCATGGAATGAATTAAGTCTGGTGTTAACTGGATACATCAGTGATCCAATCAAATGTGGATTAGTCTTGTCTGAATCATCATCAATCTTCTTCTTTAAATTCATCACGGTGGTCTTGCATTCTGTTATACTTCTTTAATATTCTTGTATATTTTCCTTGAATCAAGAAAATTTCATCGGTCTTCTGTCATACTTCTTGTCCCAAGAAGTAGCGTTTCATACTCAGATATTCTATGAAAAATCAAAATTCACTGCTTTCTTGTTTTCAACAACAAGGCTTTCTGAATAAGTCATCGGGATTAGGTTCTCGTCACCAACATTGTATAGGTTTGGATTAGCAACATTCTTGCTGAAATCCAAACTCATCTAGAACCTATCTATCTGATATAGATATAATCTCATGGATGATGGTATGGATCGGTTCATTGGTTCAAGTGTCTCATTATGGAAAACTCCCTCTGTTTATGAGAAACCTCTGTATATGGATCTTGTTTTTGTATTTATTGATTACTTCCATTAGTTGAATGCTTGATCTTATAGATCCACTTGAAGGTTACGGTAAAATTTCCTTTCTGGTCCTTGATAAATATCTCATGCATCATTCTTTTAAGACATACCGGTATCCTTCTGTTATGGCATCTCGCCATATTGGTTCTCTTGTTGCTTTTCTAAGACATGGATTCTTATCATCAATGAAGTGTCGCATGACTGGAGGATAGCTTAAAAAAAAAAACTCTTTTACTTTCTTGGAAGGTGCCTTGAGAGGCTTGTATGCTTTTCTGCTTCTTACATAGTGAGTCTAGGTAGGCATTTTATGCCTTGTTGCAATATCACTGAACATATCAACTGGAGAAACTGGATCAACTGGAATAATGTATTTCTCCCACTGAATTGTTGAAGGGAGAGAAGGTATGATTTTACTGTCAATATCCATCTGAGATTTTGAAGGATCATCTTTTCTTTAGAGGCAATGTTTATGCTTGTCTTGATTAGTTTTTGACCAGGGATGTTGTTCTGAAAAGTCTTTGAAGATTCTTTGAAACCTTCTTTCACAAGTAATGCTTTGTTCTTTACACAAAGGACAAGGGGACTCTCGTACCAGGGATAATGGTCCAAGTTTTGAAAGTTCTTTTGTAATAAGAAAATGCAATTTGTTGTAAGATATAGAATTTAAGAACTTTGCATATTTGTGGTAGCGTTTCTTCTTTAGAGGAAATACTTCTCATTTCTTCTTTCTTCATTTTCTTGAGGTGGATCAGGATCAACATCGACAGTGGTGGTGTATTGTTTTTCCTTCTTTCTGGTTGGACAAAATCTAGCAATATGTCCATATTTGTCACATCTGTAGCATTGAAATTTTGAGAGGTCCCTTCTTTGATATGGAGGATTCTCTTCTTTAGACATTTGTCTGAAGTTCCTTTTGAATCTTCTTCCCTTTCTGGTATGGAATGCAAGGGCATTATTTTCTTCTGAGTTTTCTTCCACTCCTCTATTTCCGAGTCTTAGTTCTTCTTAAGTACAATCTATCCATAGTCACTCAAATTTTGGTAGAGTTTCTCTTCCACGGATACTCTAGAGGAAGGGTTCCCATGATTTTGGAAGATTTTGAAGAGTAGTTAGGACAAGTTATGTGTCAGAGATGTTTTCTCCAATTGTTTCTAGTTGTTCTTTAATTCCTGATAGCTTCATGAAGAAGAGTGCAATTGTGTCATCTTTTGTCATCTTAGTGCTTTGAAGTTGACTTCTCAAGGAAAGGGCTCTGAGGGTGTTGTCACTTTCAAACATTCCTTTTAATGTTTTATACATATCGTAAGCACTCTTCAGGTTTGTAATCTGGGGTAAGAGATGGTCTCGTATAGAGTAAATGATTATCTTCCTTGCTTTGACATCATCTTCTTTTCTTACTTTCTTTTCTAATCCAGTTTTTGTTTCTGGTAGAGTTTTCGTGGTTATATATAGAAGATATTCTTCTTCAAGAGTGGCTAAAAGATTTGATTTCCAAGGGCTGAAGTTGTTAGCTCCATCAAGCCTATCTTCCATGAAAGTTTTGTTCTTCATCTTTTCTGGAGTCTTAGTAGTCTGTATTTAGTTTGGATTTATGATTGCCAATAATAAATTTGATAGTATCACAAGGATTTTTGTTGATTCAGAACAATGTTTCTTCAAAAAACTAGAGATATTTATGCAGGAAATTTTGGCACCCTAGAAACCCTAGGGTCAAAAATCAAAACTTCTCAGATTTGATTTATGAGAGCTTCTGGAGATGCGCTAGAGGAGGCCATACTCATTTATGCTGGAATTTGCCTCAGCGTCTAAGTTTCAAGGGATGAAACACTTCAGGAAGGTGGGTCGTATAGAATTTTCTGGAACCCTAGGAAGGCCATACGGTTTTGCAGAAGAGGAAGTTTTGCTAATAAGGGATGGGACTTGGTGGATTCTTTGTGAAATGGGTTCTTTCATGACCTATGCTCTGATACCATGTTATTTTTTCATATCATTTAGGTCAAATATGAGGTTCATTTCATTTTAACAATTTTACCATAACCACAAATGTTGCAACAACCAAGATCACATGAAGAAGCACCATGCACAAGAACACAAGATATATCCTAGGAATCCCTTAAACAAGGGGGAAAACCCCAGCCAAATATTTTTCTATACTCTTAAAGGGAAAGACCTTTACCACCAAGAATATCCTAGCACACAAGAGGGTGCACCAAAACCTAGAAACCCTAGCACTCAAGAGAGGTGTGTGACTTTTATCAAGAAGTGTACTTTGCTGAAATTTCCAAAACGTACAAGTGAGTGTGTGTCTACAAATGAAATATTTCATCTTTACTTATATTAGAATTTGTCCTGTTTAACTGAAGTGTCTATTGGCACAATAGGGTCGACCTCACTTAGACATGTTTATTTATTTATTTATTATTATTATAATTAATATTAATATTAATATTAATTATCTTTTGCAATTTATCTTTAGACACAATAGGATAGGGCCGACCTGTACCCTTTACACAATGACTAGGGTTACAGGTAGGTCTGACTCTTGAATAATGTATAACAAAGGATTTGATACACCCTCTAGTGCTCATCCACTAGGGGCCACTTCCACAGGGATTCCATAGACCTGAGTCACTGCATTACACAGATGAGCTAGTTCCTCACACGTGCACTTATGCTCAGTCATAGTCACGTGTGCTCTACAGATCTGCTTTCCTGCTGCTGCCTACAAGAGGATCATCTAGATTCTTCACATCAACTATGTAGTTGTTTAGAGGAGGCCATCACATCATCTTCGTTCTTATTCTCATGATGATGTACCTAAGTGCTTTTCAAGATTTCCCTAACTCAACAGATCGGTCTAACATCAAATACTCATATGGAGTTCTTCTCTCTCACATCATGGAGGAGGCCATATACATTCATAGCCTTTGTCCCAAGCTGGAACCACAAACCCTTTATTAGGGTATTTCTCTCAAGTTTGTAAGACGATATTAAGACTCCATATCGCTACTATATTCCACATCTCATAGGTTGTAGGCTGGAGGATGTCTCCTATAGCTGCAAAAATTTAACACTCTGGCAACTATTTCCTTTTTCAGGCTAGATCTACATTCTAAGCTAATGCGAGACTCTCCTTTTAAAACATTAAAATTGATTTCCCTTGATGCAAATAAAATTGAACAAAGTCTGACAGATTGGTTAAAGTTGTTTTGATTATCTCAAGCAATTCTAAAATCAGTTTTGAGAAAAGGAACCAATTTAAGCCTAATTTCAAGATTGATGAATGATTAAGTTTTAAAGGTTTTCAGAAATATGGTGAAGTCCAAAGTCTTTTGGTGGGTCCTCTTTCAGAATGTGTTTCACAGAACTGCAATAATGAATCCATTTACCCAATAAAGGCACTCGGTCTATTGTTCTTCTCGTCCCATAAGGAAACGAGATCCCTAGATGGAGCCTATGTTGAAACATATATATTTTTCTAAAACTTTCGACTTAAAAAATTTCATTTTTTTTTTAAATAAAGACAAATGCACACTTGGATACTACCCTCAATAAAATATTTTGATTAATCTAATGGTCCAAAATCCTTTAAAAGTCATGGAGCTTCCCTTTCATTAAAAATTCAAATCACTAAGACAACCTTCAAAGTATTGGGTTTCGGGGTTTCACAATACTAACAGTTAGACATACAAAGAACTCCAAAGTACCGATATGCAAAGTCTTGAAGATATCTTAAATTAAATCGAGTTAATTAAATAATTAAAATGATTAACGATAATTAACCTTATCACAACTTCATGTTTCGGGAATCCTGCCTCAAATGATAACTTAAACTACCGATATCTGAAATCGTGAAATCATCAATTAATCGCGATTATTTACAAACATTAAACATGATTAATGTTAATTAATCAATCGCAATTTCACGATTCGGGGATCATAGATTTAACTGAAGTAGGATAGCCTAGGATCCAAAACCCTGAAATTGATTAAAGTTAAATTAACCATATAAACTCAATTTATTAACAAAATAAAACATTTTTATTTTACTCTTGAGTTTATGTTGATTGCAATACAGGTGATTTCAAATTTCTTTTCTGATCACGAAATATTGACCATTAATGTTATTAAATGAATAGCCTGAGAAATTATTTCAAATAAGATCCTTCTTTAACGCCCGAATCTTTTTATTTAAAAGAATTAAACACATTGTTAGTGAAGGTATATGTAGGTTTATGCGTTTAAGGCAAGCTAGATTTTTTTTTCATTTTTACATTCACGTTTTGGTAGAGCTTGCTTAGCGATATACTCAGTCCTGTGAGTTTTCTGTGACAAATAACGGGTTTTTGAGAACTACTACCATACCGCCATGAAAATCAGCTAAAGAAACTGGTGAGAGTTCAGGCTAGAGCTCAGAGGTTTTCTTCGACACCTCGCCCAAAAATCTGTAATTGGGTAGCAATGTCGATGCACATTGCTATATTTGGTCACCCACCTCCTAGAATTTCAGACACAGTTGTGGTTACCCTAGATAAAGTGGCAGACTGGTACATTGAGGAACTCTTCTCTTATATCATAGTTTTCCATTGTTCAGTTCCCCCATATGATTTACCGCAATTTTTACTAGACCGACTGGTGTTCCATGAGGTTGCATGACAAAATGTACTCGGCGGGATTAGCAAAGAGCTCAAAGAAGTGTAGAAAAAGGTATGGCCATCTTTTCCCTTACAGATTGGTGCATTTTCTTTATTGGATTTCGGCCACTCCAAAGTGGAGGTTGTATCCTTAGAAGAAATAAAGTTTCTTAACATTGAATTCAAGAAGCACAACCCACAGAAGGTCGTGGGTAACCATATGGCCAGTTGCAATCTAAAAAAGTATGAACATGAGGAGTCATACAGAGCCATGATACCAACTCTCTGATTGGACGTCGAACAGTCCCCAACTGTCATCAGAGTGTCAGCGTATCCATGATCGATATGAAATATATTCCATTGTACCTATGTTTATCCTTGGCTCACTTCCCATGTGAATTTGGATCGAGTGATAGGATGGATGTGTCGGTGGTGGAAAAATGGGAAAAGTTGTTATGTCGAGAAAACACAAGTTTATAGGCCATACACGGAAACTAACGTGACATGCATGCATCGAATGCGGAAAGGTAACAATAAGTTTTCCAAGTTTACAGAACGTTGGGGAGAGTACCAATATCACAAGGACCATGCCACGCTGTCAACATGTGTCACATTGTGATGGTGTCACGTGTCGTGCTGATCTAGGATATATGAACATAGATTATGGACAATGTCAACATGTTCGTCATCGATATGCAATATATTGTATTGTACAATTGTTTATCCTTGGTTCTCTTCCCACCTGACTTTGTATCAAGTGAGAGGATGCCTTCATCAACGACCGCAGAATGAGAAAAGTTGTCCCTTCGAGCAAAGACAAGTTTATAGGCCATACATGGAAAGTGACATGACATGAAAGCATTGAAAATTATGTATATATACAAAACTCTCTTTTATTTTGACCCATATATTGTATTTTAAAAATACATTTTAAAACAAATCCTGGTGCCTGAAACGGTGACTATTATCAGATCGACAAGATTAAGTGTGTTAGTATATATTGTATCGACAGGTTTAATTTTTAGTGATTCTTGCAAAGTGAAGTCTGGTACCCGATTCCTAGAAACACCAATATCCCTATCTACCAGATTGGCCCGTCAATTATTGGATAGGAAAACTTTTTATGAAATTGTTTTTGCTGCAAAGCAAAGGGACCAGTCCCTTGATCAGAAAAGAGGCATTGTACCAGACCAATGAAAAGTTTAAGTGTGTTTCAAGTGAATACTGACCTCTCCGATCTCCTGGTGACTTTGAAAGGTTGGTTACAGGGAAAATAGAATGTAAAAGTTATAGATCTTTAACGACAATTATATTATGCAAATTACTAAATGTTTTTATGAAAATTATTAAATGTATGTGTGAAACACTAATTCTTTATATATTTATGATGCATCAAATATTTTATAAGTTCATTAAATGTATAAATGCAAATCAGTAATGCCTTACATATTTTTTATGAACAAAATATGTCATAAGTTAGTCTGTTTCTAATTCCTTTGACCGGTTAAATTTATTTATGCATATTACTAATTATTTACAATATAGGCTTCCATGAAAGTGGAATTGTTGTGCTTCACATGCGACAGGCATTCTGAATTGTAAATATGGTTACTATTGTTGATTTTCCCAAAGTGGATTCGACCTTCGGTATGCACTCATACCATGTTGATCTTTTACCACTCTACTCAACACACTACAATTAGCTCAAATAAAAACACTTTATCTACTAAAAGAACAACTGAATAATCAACTAAGCATGTAGTGGAAGCATAAACAAGGAAACCAAATCAAGCACATAAGAACACCAAGAAATTTAGGTAATTCTCCGAAAAAACCCCTAAGGGAAAACCATTTCAATGATGATTTTATTAAGGTCAAATCAGGGCTCCTATAATAGGGATAATGGCCCATTGAGATCATTATACACTGCAAACAAAATTGGAAACTCATGTGCTTATGTACGACCTTGTACCAGCACATTTCTCAATGCATCCATGACTTTCCTTCTCTGGCACGTAGATGTCTGCTCCTTTCCCTTCTTACACCTGCGGATATCTGTGCCTGTCTCCTCTAAGACCTACAAATGTGTACATAAATCTCGTATGACAACCTTCGTATGACTCTGCTCTCCCATCTGGTTTCTGTCCTTTGAAACCCACCTATGGTTGCTTCTACTCTCTCTCCTCCTTGACATGTATGACCTGTATATGGAATTCCTTCTCCACCTATCAAGATCTCGAATCATGGTCCTTTGTGATTCAACCCTCTCATCAATACTTGGATGAACTCTCTTCACCCAACTAGTGAGATATCCTAACTCTAGTGTAAGAAAAAGTCCTTTGCTCCTACACTCCTTTCTAGAAAAAGTCCTTCTTTTCTCCTACACTCATTTATAGAAAAAGTCCTTCTTTTATATCCTTAACCTTGGTCTCTCACCAAGTCTCTCACAAGTGTATCTCACACAAGTCCCTACCTTGGTCTCTCACCAAGTGGCTTCCTCTCAAAGTTCTGATCGTGTTGACTTCCTCAACACAAGTGACTTCCTCTCTACGTGTTAAACCATAAATAGTGGCTCATTACCCCTTAATTGTGGCATATTAAATTAGTAATTTTATTTTATTTATGCCTGCTTGAGTCCATTAGTTGTAATTGTACCTCCTAGTCTCCTATATATACCAAGGAGACATTTTCATTTGGAATCATCTGGTATTTGGACATTTATGTGGTCATAAGGAGGTTACCCCCTCGAAGAGGCTTATTATCTAAATTTATCTCTTTTTCAAGGTGTTGAGTACTTATTCTAAGGTTTTTCTATGCTATATTGATATTTGGTTCTTGACATATGGTATCAGAGCTCAAGGTCTTGGGGCTTCTCTGCTACATCTAAGACACCTTGGAATTTTCGCTATAATTTTGTTTCTAAACCTTTTCCGAAGGAACGGCTTGGAGGATATTAGTATATGGATCAAGGTAATTTGGGTTAAAATTTTATCTCTTGAGGCCTTATACTTTCAGATATACAACTTGTGTAAGATAGGGTTCTGGAATCATCCTGAATTGAGTCATTGCGGAGTTTTTGCTATAAAACATTTTTTGTAACATTTCAGACCCTAAAATCCAGAGGATATTCAAATAAATTAGTAAGGTATCTATGGTAAAACTTTTATCTTCTAGGTCATCTTACATTTGTAGATACACCCTGTGGAAGATAGGGTATCTGACTAGTCCTATTGACTAGTCTCAAGCAGGCGTTTCGGGTAAAACAATCATAACTTCTTCCTAGAGTATCCAAATTGAGTGAGACCAGTTGCATTGGATAGTGGATAGTTTGTAGTATTTATGGTACATGTTTCAGAATTGTATATCAATTATTTTGTGTGGTTCATGCTATACAAGTGAGATCTCCTGGAAAGGCCAAAAATCAACAAGTTGTGAGGAAATTACTGTAAATTCCATTTGACACATCCAATTTTGATCAGACCTATAGAATTATAGAGAAGAAATATCATAGAACTACAAAAAAGAAAGTTTCATACCCAGAAGAGTCCAAACTTTAGAGATACAATAGAAGAAAGATTGTCTAGCAGAACCACCTCAAAATCAAGGTTCAAAAGTGATACTTAGCCAACATGCCACCCAAAAAGGGAACTTCTACACCAAATAAGCCTCCAAACATTCCTAATTGGACTCTTGATGAAGGTGAAGAAATGCGTAGGGACATCAATGAATTACAAAAGAATACAGTGACAAAAGATGAACTAGAGGCAATAATGGATACTAAGATGGATGGTTTAAAAAGGGAGATCATGGAAGGATTGAAAAAATTCTTAATAGAGAGGACACCTGAAAGTGAAAATGTGTCCCATGAAATTCATGATGAGGAGACAAGGAAGATGAATCAATAATGGAGAAACTCCAAATTTGGGTTGAAGACCAACCACGTTCCTAAGATCGATATGAGGAAGTTTGATGGCAAGGCCCCAATCACATCGATACTTCAGATGGAGCAATTCTTTGATCTACATAATGTGCCACATACACAAAAGGTACAAATTGCTTCTTTATATTTATAACCTAATCAATTTGTATGGTATCGATGGCCTTGTTCTCACAAATCACTCGTCACTTGGACAATTTTCATGGAAGAAATGGTAGCACACTCTGAGGATACAAGGAGCAATACCTCTTTAGCCAATTGATAAATATAAAGCAAAAGGGTTCAGTTACATAGCACATTGAGAACTTCCAAAGATTGAATATAAAGGTAACAGAGATTCCAGATGAGCACTTGATTGATGTAGTCATAGGAAATTTAAAGGATAACATTCAACATGAGGTTCACCTTTGGGAACTCAAATCATTGGAGAATGCATTTAGGGTGGCAAGAAATGTTGAAAGTAAAAATATGGATATGGCTACTATAAGGACCAATCCTAACATATATAGAGAGAATAATGCTTCTTCTTCTAAAACACCTCAACCTACAAGGTTGACACCTCAACAATTGGAGGAAATAAAAGAAAAGGGTTTATGCTTTAATTGTGACAGCAAGTACAGTAAGGGACATAAGTGTGGTGAGAAG
>JZKD02S1826422.1:235719-255028 GCA_000966675.3 Picea glauca | reverse complement strand
ATAAGGAGGTTGCCCCCTCGAAGAGGCTTATTATCTGAATTTCTCTCTTTTTCAAGGCGTTGAGTACTTATTCTGAGGTTTTTCTATGCTATATTGATATTTGGTTCTTAACACTACCCCAACCTTGCTTTTATAATCAAGAGTTACAATCTATTTCTAATATTCAAAGTGATTTAAGGTTGAGATTACTTCTCACACTCACTTAAGATTTAGATTACATGTTGCATGCTAAGCATGTCCTTAAATAAATCAGTTCACTAATAAATACAATTTTACTTTAATTAATTCCTTATGACTAAAGTAAACTCAAGGCTGGAATATTTTTGACAACTTCCACATGCAAAACACAAGATTATGTGGACGTACATGTCCAATTCTACCAAAAAATCAGCACTCCCTCTTAGCAAGGAAGGTACTTCTCCCACCTAGATTATGTTATATCTTTGCTACTAGATCCGCTACCATGCCTGCTCTCCAATACACCTGATTGGTTGTTGTCTCTGACACAAAATCTATCCCTTCCATGATGATATGACCTATCTCTAAAGACTCACTACCTTTGAACATGCTCCTAGAAGTATCCTGCATAGCCATCTCGTACCATTAATCCTTCTTGATTGAATTGGAAGGTTGATCCTTCCCACATGAACCTGAAATTTGACTCTCTTTGAGTTGATCAGCCTTTGGAGCTACCTACTTCCTATTCATTATCACCATCCTGCTAGAAATTTCTCTCATAGGCTGGCCCTTTAGCCTATACAAGTTTCTCTCCCTAACTCCAACTACTTTGTCTGAGCTAGATCCTCTAGGCATAATGAGTGCCTTTCCATCCTGGAATGCTACATCAAATTCCTTCTTCTCAATTATAAAGACTGAGATCACAATCCTCTTTAGTTCTAGCACCCATAACACATCCTGTACTCTCAATGTGCCTCCTGACTCCATCAGGAATGGTACTGTTCCATATCCCTTCATTGCATGCTTGGTCCCCATACCAAATTCCATATGCATCTCTGAGTCAGAATCTGTGAATCTCTTGACCACCTCTCATGCTTCTGTAATATGACTCGTATCTCCATTATCTATCAACCATGCATCAACTTATATGATTCCCACGAAACTATGAGAAACCAGTAAGAACTTTTTCTATTCAAAATTCTTGCAAAACTCATCCACTTGAGCCTTTGCTGACATAAATACCTCTGATTGTGTTTCATTTCCCCCCTTCTTCCTGTGTGGACATTTCCCTGCATAATGTCCAAACTTGTGACATGAAAAGCACTTGACTTTTCTCATGTCCTTCTTCTTCTTTCCGTCTTGAGCGAATGACTCTCCACTGATAATCTTCTCGAACTTTCCCTTCCTTTCCTGATTGACAAGAGAAAAATTATCATCATGGTTCTTCTTCAAACCATCCCTGGAATCTAACCGAGTCTCCTCCTGAATACAATCGGTCCATATTCTATCAAATGCTGACACTATCTCTCATGCACAAATCCCCTACACAAAAGGTTCCCGAGACTTGGGAATACCTCTCAATGCTACATTCACCAACTCATCATCCTGTATTG
Source organism: Picea glauca (assembly GCA_000966675.3). Classification (NCBI taxonomy): domain Eukaryota; kingdom Viridiplantae; phylum Streptophyta; class Pinopsida; order Pinales; family Pinaceae; genus Picea; species Picea glauca. Next base: position 253,457 of record JZKD02S1826422.1, on the reverse strand, counting down.
TCTCACCATCCGCTGCAAGATAATCTCGTATCTATGTAATCTTCATTAGATAATTCACAACTGTGTCTCCACTGGACATCCTAACAACTTGAAGTTGGTTCTTCAAATGTAGGAACTTGCATGTATTCTTATTTTGGTATAGACTCACCAAATCATCATACATTTCCTTGGAAGATTTATTCTCAGAAATGTGTGGAATCAAGTGATCCTTAATCGATTCTAGCAACACCTGCTTGGCCTTCACTTCCTTGTTCTTATGAAAGATCAATTCCTGCGTATCCATAGGGTCTACAGACACAACCTAAACATACTCTTTGAGGTCATTCTCCTCTAACAGAAGAATAATCCTTGCCTTCTAAGCCTAGAATTTTGTTTCCCCTTATAACCAATCCTCAATCTTCAATGTGTTCACCATCTCCAAGATCTGATCAAATAACCCTCTACTGGAACTACCTTGTATTGCCATGTACCACCTATCCATGACTTGTCCTTCTTTGACCTATGGATATATGTGACTTGTCATTCTATGACCCACGAATGTCTACGCACTGTCTACCCTGTGACTCACAAATGCCCTTGAAAAAACACATGTTCTACTTAATACTCTTGTTTCCCTGAAAATGTGTCCTTTGATATCCTTTGTTGGTTATCTACCTGAAAAGATATGTCCTCTTGGTTTCCTTTCTTCATAGACTAGGCTATGATACCATGTTGATTTTCCAAAATTGGATTCATCCTTTGGTATGCACTCATACCAAGTTGATATTTTACCACTCTACTCAACACCCGAAAATTAGCTAAAATAAAAACATTTTATCTACTAAAATCACGGTTGCGTAATAAACTAAACATGCAGCAAAAGCATAAACAAGGAAACCAAATCAATCACATAAGAACACCAAACAATTTGGGTAAACCCATGGAAAAAACCTAGAGGGAAAACCAGTCCAATGATTATTTTATTAAGTTCATATCAGGGCTCCCGTAACAGGGATAATGACCCACTAAGAGAATTATACACTGTAGACAAACCTGGAAACTTCTGTGCTTTTATATGACCTTGTACCAACATGTTTCCCAATGCATCCATGACTTTCCCTTCTCTGGCTCATGGATGTTCACGTTTTTCCCTTCTTATACCCTCGAATATTCACGCCTGTCGCCTATCATACATGTGGATGTGTACGAAAATACCATATGACAACCTATGTACAACTATGCTCTTCCCTCTGGTTCATTTCCTTTGAAACCCACATGTGGCTACTTCTGCTCTCTCTCCTCCTTGACATGTATGACCTCTATATGGAAGTTCCTCTCCACTTATCAAGATCTTGAATCATGGTCCTTTGTGATTCAACCCTCTCATCAATACTTGGATGAACTCTCTGCACCCAACCAATGAGATCTCCCCACTCTAGTGTAAGAAAAAATCCTTATTTTCTCCTACAGTCCTTTCTAGCGAACGCCCTTCTCTTCTATCCTCAACCTTGGTCTCTCACCAAGTCTCTCATAAGTGTATCTCACACAAGTCCCTACCTTGGTCTCTCACCAAGTGAATTCCTCTCAAAGTCCTAACTGTGTCGACTTCCTCAACACAAGGGACTTCCTCTCTACCCCAGCCTTGCTTTTATAATCATGAGTTACAATCTATTTCTAATATTCAAAGTGATCTACGGTTGAGATTACTTATCACACTCATTTAAGATTTATATTACATTTTTCATGCTAAGAATGTCCTTAAATAAATCAATTCACTAATAAATACAATTTTACTTTAATTAATTCCTTATAACTAAAGTGAACTCAAGACTGGAATATTTTCAACAATTTCCACATGCAAAACACATGCATATGTGGAAGTACCTGTCCAATTCTACCAAAAAATAAACACTCCCTCTTATCAAGGAAGGTACTTCTCCCACCTGGATTCTTCTCTATCTTCACTACCAGATCCACTACCATGCTTTCTCTCCAATACACCTAATTGGATGCTCCCTCTAAAATAGAAGTTATCCCTTCTATGATGGTCTGATTTATCTCTGAAGGCTCACTGCCTCTGAACATGCTCCTAGAAGTCTCCTCCTCCTAATCATCCTACATGGCCATCTTGTACCATGACTCCTTGATTGAATTGGAAGGTTGCTCCTTCCCACTTGAACTTGAAAGCTAACTCCCTCTGAGTTTCTCAACCTTTGGATCTACCTACTCCATTTTCTTTGTCACCATCCTGTTGGAAATTACTCTCATGGGTTGGCCCTTTAGCCTATATAATTTTCTATCTCTAACTCCAACTTCTTTTTCTGAGCTAGATCCTCTAGGAATAATGAGTGCCTTTCCATCCTGGAATGCTACATCAAATCCCTTATTCTCAATCATTGAGACTAAGATCACACTCCTATTAATTTTTGGCACCCATAACACATCTTGTACTCTTAATGTGCCTCATGAATCCATTCGGAATTGTATTGTTCCATATCCGTTCACTGCATGCTTGGTCCCCATAAAAAATTTCACATGCATCTTTGAGTCAGACTCTATGAAGCTATCAAACACCTCTCGTGCTTCTATCATATGACATGTAGCTCCACTATCTATCAACCATGCATCAACTGATATGATTCCCACATAAGTATGAGAAACTAGTAAGAACTTTGTCTGTTCAAACTTCTTGCAAAACTCATGCACTTGAGCCTTTGTCGATGCAACTACCTTTGATTACATTTCATTTCTCCCCTTCTTCCCATACAAACATTTCCTTGCATAATTTCCAAACTTGTGACATGCAAAAAACTTGAATTTTCTCATGTCCTTCTTCTTCTTTCTGTCTTGAGCGGTCGAATATCCATTGGAAATGTTCTTGAACTTTCCCTTCCTTGTGTGACTGGAAAGAGAAAATTTATCATTATGGTTCTTCTTCAAACCATCCTTGGAATCTAACCGAGTCTCCTCCTGAATACAATTATTCCATAGTCTATCAAACCCTGACACTGTCTCTCATGCATAGTTCCCCTACACAAAAGGTTCCCAAGACTTGAGAAGACCTCTCAATGCTACATTCACCAACTCTCATCATGTATTGTCTCACAAATCGTTTCAAGTCGATCTTGAATCTTTGTAATCTTCATAAGATAATTCACAACCATGTCCCCACTAGACATCCTAACAACTTGAAGCTAGTGCTTCAACTGTAGCAACATGCCTATATTATTTTTTTGGTATAGACTCACCAAAGAATCATACATTTCCTTGGAAGATTTCTTCTCAAAAATGTGTAGAATCAAGTGATCCTTGACCGGTTCTAACAACCCCTACTTGGCCTTCACTTCCTTCTTCTTATGAACTACCAATTTTGGTGGATCCATACGGTCTACAACCTCAACATACTATTTTAGGTCATTCTTCTCTAACAGAAGAAGAATCCTTTCCTTCCAAGCCTAGAAGTTTGTTTCCCATTCTAACCGGTCCTCAATCTTCAATGTGTTCACCATCTCCAAGATATGATAAAATAACCCTCTATTGGAACTATTATGTACTGTCCTATATGACCTATCCATGACTTGCCCTTCTTTGGCCTGAGAATATATGTGACTTGTCCTTCTGTGACCCATAGATGTCTGAGACTGTCTACACTGTGACTCACAGATTCCCTTGCAAAAACACCAGTTCTTCCCAGTACTCTTGTTTCCCTGAAAATATGTCCTTTGATTTCTTTTGTTGGTTATCTACCTGAAAAGATCTATCCTCTTGGTTTCCTTCCTTCACAGACTAGGATATGATACCATTGTGATTTTCCCAAAGTGGATTCAACCTTCGGTATGCACTCATACCATGTTAATATTTTACAACTCTACTCAACACCCAATATTTAGCTCAAATAAAATCATTTTATCCACTAAAATCACAACTGAGTAATCAACTAAACATGCAGCAGAAGCATGAACAAGGAAACCAAATCAATCACATAAGAACATCAAGAAATTTGGGTAAACCCCTGGAAAAACCCCAGAGGGAAAACCAATCCAATGATGATTTTATTTAGGTCATATCAGGGCTCTCGTAATAGGGATAATGGCCTAGTCAGAGAATTATACATTGCAGACAAACTTGGAAACTTTTGTTCTTTTGTATGACCTTGTACCAACACATTTACCAATGCATATGTGAATTTTCCTTCTATGGCCCATGTATTTATGTGCCCTTCCCTTCTTATACTTGGAGATATCCACGCCTGTCTCCTCTAAGACACGCAGATGTGTATGAAAATACCATACGACAACCTTTGGACGACTCTATTCTTCCCTCTGGTTTCTGTCCTTTGAAACCCACCTGTGGTTGTTTTTTATCTCTCCTCCTTGACCTATTTGAACTCTATATGGAAGCCCCTCTCCACCTATCAATATCTTGAATCATGGTCCTTTATGATTCAACCCTCTCATCAATACTTGGATGAACTCTCTTCACCCAACCAATGAGATCTCCTCACTCTAGTGTAAGAAAAATTCCTTCTTTTCTCCTACACTCCTTTCTATCAAAATTCCTTATTTTCTATCCTCAACCTTGGTCTCTCACCAAGTCTCTCACAAGTGTATCTCACACAAGTCCCTACCTTGGTCTCTCACCAAGTGACTTCCTCTCAAATTCCTAACCGTGTCGACTCCCTCAACACAAGTGACTTCATCTCTACCCTAGCTTTGCTTTTATAATCATGAGTTACAATCTATTTCTAATCTTCAAATTGATCTACATTTGAGATTACTTCTCACACTCACTTAAGATTTATATTACATGTTTCATGCTAAGCATTGTCCTTAAATAACTCAATTCACTAATAAATACAATTTTAATTTAATTAATTCCTTCTAACTAAAGTAAACTCATTATTGGAATATTTTCGACAACTTCCACAATATTTGGAATATTGGAATTTTATTCTACCAAAACATCAACAACTAGAACATGGACAAGATTACTTTGCTTATAGTAGCCACCTCCAACAGTGTTAAGTGGAAAAGATGTCAAATTTTCCAAGTGAATTATTTAGTCTTACGCCTAGAGAATGATGATGCAATATCTACCTTTCTTTTTTGCCTATATGTCCATAAAATCTAAGGACCGAAAAGCTAAGAACAACAATAAAAAATCTTGCTAACATATAAAAATAACAATTGTAAACAACAATAGTTTAAAGCATAAAAAATTTGTTATATGGACAAAAACAAATTTGAGAAACTTTGAGCATAAAAGCTTTGTGTATAGCAGCCAACTTCAGTAATAAATAATATTTAGCATATTTTTTTTCCCATGAATGCAATAAAACATATCCAATTATCAATAATATGCAGGTCATTCCTTTAGTACATGGATATGGGGAATGAAATAATAGGATTTAGGTTATAGAAAAACTTATTTGTAAATGATGGTTGTCAAATAATTCGATCTCTGCAATTAACATATGTCACGTTGAATTTGAAAAAAATATATATTAAGCTTCTATCACCCCATTTTAATAGTCATTGATCTATATGAGTTCATTTTCATGTAAGGTTCCTACACTGCATGCATCTTGAATTTCCTTATATACTAAGTGTCCATCATTGCATAGCATATATATTGATCAAATTGAAGTGATATTTCTTAGGACATTTGATATGTAGAGGGTAAAAAGATTCCATATAGCATTCTTGGTTTCCATATTGTCACAACTATTCTATTGAAACAAATGTCCATGGGAATGCCCCTTTGCAAATTTTGTTGATGAAACTGATAAGTTGTCCTTGATGAGAAAATGAAAAGATGGCATTGACACAAACATGGAGCACTGTTTCATGTTTCCTTGCTGTTGATCAGATCTTGTCGAGCAACATTTTGCAATAAAACATTGTTCCAGTTTACAATAGAAATAAAACCACAATACAAGATTCTATTTGGCCATACATTTCAAAAAAAAATTGACAAGATAACAAGTGATAAAAATATAGATTCGTTAAATGCTTAACATAGTAACTGCAATATATGCCCAATAGCCACAAAAATACATTGTTTCAGTTTTGAGTACAGATAGACTTGCAATACAAGTATCTACATGGACATACTGTCAAAAAATGATTTAATGAAAAATCTTACATATACATATTCATTGTTTGTCGAGCAATGCAAATGCAATACAGGTACAATTGAAACAAAAATGACTCTCTAGCACAAAGTCTCTCAAATAACAGTTGTTTATTTTGGAGTTTACAATTTCCAAACAAGTTGATATGCATATATGCTTTGTTTCCTCTGAATGCATTATAGGGAAACCTGTAAAGTGAGATGTAATTTAGAACCAATTTATAGTAGTCTACAAGACCAAAGAAAATATTGAACAGTTCAACTGAAATCGTCTCTTGTACCTTTTTTTTTCTCCTTAGCTAACTTGTTTTTCATTACTATTTTATGTTGAGTTGATATGCAAGAAAACATTATCCTCATTTAATGTAAACTTACCAAGTACTTGGAAGTCACGTAACATGTACACAGTAGTTGATTTTTTCTGAACATATGTTTCATGTGCCAATTGCGTCAGGGAAGGAAGCATAGCTTGGGATTTTTGGACTCTAATTGTACATTTCACAATGCTTGTGTCTAATGTTCGGATGATAGTATTGAGACAATGTTTATATTCATACGTGCATCTGTCATTGCCTACCACACAATCAATTGTCACACCGTCTATTAATGCACCAACAGAAGCAACATAATTGCACTTGGAACACACATGTTCAAAGGGAGTCGAATATGTGTTTGTTGCTGCCAATGCACCTTCAACATGTGTACATGACATAATAGTTAATACAGTTTCTAATACAATTTGTAATTGTGTAAAGATAACTTTGTACAGAAAATTCATGCATACCAATGTCTATGTATACTTACAACAGTCTTGAAGCATGTTAGCATGTTAGATCCTCTACTATGTTTGTTCTCAAGTTTGTTATAAATTTTGACTGTGTTTCACGAAAGACCTTTTCTTTCACATCTCTCTTTTTGGTAATAATTTTGAAAAGAATAAGGGGAAATTATCCTATTTGCAATCACTATTCCATTGAATAAAATAAGTGTTCATATGTATCGAACAATTGAAGTTGTAACAAATAACATTATAATAGTTATGGAATATGAATGGATACATTTCAGGATGTCAAAATAAGCAAAAAGAAAAAAAATAAGGATATAAAAATAGTACCATTGTCTTATCGTCAATAAAGTTACCATCCTTTATATGGAGAATGTATTGCAATCCAATATTTTTGCAATATGTTATGGAAACAACAATGGTTCCAACTGGATACAGGTCTTTATTTTGAGCAAATTGTCTTATTGTTGTGTTTGGAATGAAATTGTGTTCAACACAACATGGCAATACTGTTTCCACAATACTTGAGTCATTTAACAAGATGATACAATCACAATCACCATGATCATATATAGTTTTTGGTACTATTTTAAAATATGTGATGGATATTCCATTGCCAACAATGATTTTTTTTTCATGTCTCTGGACAATATGTGCATCTATAGTCATTGCCAATGTCATTGTCCAATATTGTCAATGATATCAACACGTAATATGTGGTGTGTCCTATTTTCTTTGTCCAAGTAAGTGTTGTATGTGACCATTATGTATCCAATGAATACATGTATTTTCCATCGGTAGTTTAGGTCTTCTACTGATACTATACTTGGTGGTGTTGTTCTAGGCCTGTTGTCGATGTTCCAACAAAAAGAACTAATATGAAGGACAATTTGATTTTTTTTTTGTTTGGCATGTTTCCTGAATTACTGTGACAATTTGAATGAACTAAATTGGTCAAAGTTGAATAGGAACACATGTTATCCTCTGCATGTTGTTTTGTGTTGTTTTCTTTGTCTGTGCATCCCAATATTTCCTTTGAACTGAAAAACAATGGGATTATACAATAAAAGTGTATTTAGCATGGCATAGCAGGATAAGTAACTGCAAATATCTATGTTCTAAATGCAAGAGGAACATAATCTATGAATATTTACACATATTCTTTAGGATGTTCTGATGTTTGCGACGATTGACAACCAACAATACCTTCACTTGTCTAGATTTTTCTTTTCCTAACAAAGAAACATTTGCAACTTGACTATGTAAATAAACAAACATGTGCAACATATTGTATACTTCTCTTACATTTTTTTGATATGGACATTTTTTTCTTTTTTTTTTGCAAACAACAAAAGAGGATACATATAACATATCAACATACCAAGGATTGCATAACAATTATTGGAATACCTAGTGGAAATATGTTCTTGAGTTTTGTCATGCGTTGTACTTAGAATCTCTTTATCCTCTTCAGTTATTGTAATTCTTGCACTGTTAACAATATACAGATCCCAATGGGCATAAGAAGAACATATTATCTAGGAACAACATGCAATATTGACATATGAGACAAGAAGCAAAGGCAATACATTAAAAGATAAAGGTAAAAGCATGCACCTTTTTAGTTCGTGTTCCATGGGTGTGTTTATACAAAGTTTCCTTGCACGGGTATCTATTTGGAAACCATAGTATTTTTAGAAACTGGATGATACCATGTATCTGACCATAATGCAAAAACTGTCCAATATATGAAAGGGCATCTAGAAACATGGTTAATGGATATGTGTTGTATCATTTTTGAATTGATTACTTATTTATGGACTATACAAATAAAATCCATGCTACAATTATTTGATGCATTGGAAAGAGAAAAGGAATTTGTATATATGTAAAAAAGATATAGAAATATGCTTTGACAAATTGGAACATGTAATTGTGTAGTTTGTTTTATATGTATTTTCATATTTCAAGGAAAAGACAAATTGTATCATGGTCAGTCCAATATGCATATAAGAAAAAGACTTTTGATTGTTCCTTGGCCACATTTGACCATACATGATCAACAAGTGTTTTTTGTACATGGTTTTCCTTTTGCAATAGGAATTGTAGATTGTAACTAGACATGTAGTTCTTCAATTTTCTTGTTTTCTCATTGCTTTCTAACATGTCAATGTTAAAGTCTCCTAGAATGGTAATGATTTTGTTCAAATGTACATGGTGCAATGTTGTTGTAATAGTATTTAGTATGTTGGTCAAATTTGCATGGGGTGCAACATAGATATTGAATATTGCAATTTGTGATCCATGAACTATTGGCTTTATTGGCAATGCCTCAATGTTTTTCTCTTGAAAATGCATATGTTCCAAAATTTGTATATGTTTTTTCACTAGTATCATGACTCCATGCCCAACGCAATTTGACATGCAATTAAAGTTTTGAAATTGTTCATTTTCCATGCACATTGTCATATAGGTTTCTTGCAAGAACAAAATATCAGATTGCATTATGTCATAATCGTTGACTATATCATCAATATGTGCATTTAGGTTGCATGATTTTAGGCAGAGGATTGAAATGCATGATTATGATTGTATTGATTGAGAATCATACTCTAGAGTCCATTTTCCAGTAGTCTGAAGGCATTTTATATCGATGCCAAATTTTTGCTTCACCTTAAATGTAACATCTCGTTCTACTGAGCACACTTATATTGACTTATTCTTTTAGGACACTTGCGTGCAAGTGATCCGGTTATTGTACATTATGATGTCATTTCGATTATGAGTTATATATGATGATGATGTATTGTGATTTATTGTTACTTTTAGATATATATGTAATGACATATATTATTGACGAGTTCTCCTGAGTGTGCATGGCACATGGCAGGTTATGGATGTTGATGGAATCAATGGACTCCCTTGGACTCCAGATTGAGTAAGGGAGTGGATAGTATTTTGTTTAAGTATTTAATTTTATGCACATGAGATATATGATTGATTACAGTATGATTTATGTACATGGATTATTGACACTATTTTTGTCAGTGGATGTAGGCTTGATGATGCTTGCTAATCCGAATGACATGAGTAAAGGGGTAATGCACATAAACCAAACATTTGAGGGTGAGGTGTGGCAGCATCGCTTTCACAACTTACTAGCACTCTCATCGTGACTTGAACTGTATGTTAATGATTACCTAGTTCGATAGGTACAGGATGTCCTGAGGAAGACTGAGACAATCGCTCACGAATAATTCTAAAGGGTGCGCAATAAGGTGGAATCCTTATTCCTTAGAAGCCCTTAGTCTCTCACAAGGTCGACCGAATGGAATGTTGACTCCAAGGGTCGGACAAACTTCCAAAACCAGTCAAAAGGTGAGTGTCACCCTTGGAGCATGGAGGTTTGTCTTGAAGGGCATGTCACATAACTAAATGTGAGATAATAAATCTAGATGGCCTATAAAATTAATAAAACGCTTAGACCTTGATAATACAGAGTAATAATTAATCAACAATTTATAAACATAGAAACATAACCAAAGTCTAAGCCTAAATCTAGATTAATTCTAAGTCTAAATTTAAATAAGGGACTAAATAAAATGTGAAATAAAATAAAAGTTTTGAGATAAAAGTCAAACTCTAGGAAAAGAAGGAATATAATTTAAAGGTTGAGAAAATTTAACATGTGTGCATGAAAATAATAAAAGGAATTTTAAAATAGAAAGAAATAAAAACATAAGAGAATAGGTGTACACATAGAATAACATCTTGAGTCAAACTACCACTAAGTCTAACTAAAAGAAGACTCCTAATCTAACTCTAACTAAGACCTAGTTAGGGGACACTCATTAAATGATAATTTGGGGAACAAAGGGACAACTAAGAGAAAAAATAGGAACACATTGGGGGATGTGAGGGAAATTGGTTTTTTAAATAAAATAAAAATGTTAATTACTTGTGCAACTTGAGGAGAGTGAGACAAGTGTGTGGTGAATAATCACTAATAAAATAATTAGAAAGTTGAATTACTTGTGCATGTGGACAAATGTCAAATTTGAATTTACCTATAAAGGAAATGGGGAATAAGGGAAAAGGATCTCACTTTACTTAGTATTATTATGCTGCCAAATTTGGTTAGACTATGTTTTACTTGTGAGAGTTGGGAATACAAACTTGTGGAAAGAGTGGAAGCTCTTCCTTGCAAGGCAATCTTGGAAGGTATTGTGTTTTCTTTTGTGCTTGGCCCCTTTGCAACTCGGGGGACTAAGGGGGAATAAGAGTACCCCTAGAGTTGGTTGGGAGGTTGATGCAGGAGCATCGTAAGCAAGAAAAAAAGTGGAGGACAGCTGGAAATGCACCAATGTGCATTTTGAGGATATTTTGTGTTTGAAAGAATGAAGCATTAAAGTAATATTTGGAAAAGATATTTTTTATTTTATGGTTTGGAGATTGTAACACAGATCTTGAGCATTCACTCTCATCTGTTGGTTGGAGGCATTTATTGTAATAAATGTAAAGTAGTTGTAGGCTTTTATTTTCAATTAGATAGCTTAAAGTTGTAGGAGGTAAAACTCTAGAAAGATCCCTTGTATGTATTGTATTGTATTATTATTCTCAATTGTAAGGGTAGAGCTGTAGAGCAAGAGAGAGCAGAGAAGAACAAAGATTGTGAAATTTGTATGAGCAGATAGTTGTTTCTATAGAGACCATGTACATAATCACTTGAGTTAATATGAGAATGCTTTGACTCAATTTTATGGTGTTGTGGTGATTATTGTTTGCATCTATTTAATGGTATGTTTACAGTTGATTTCAATCTTTGTTATGCATTTGTTTCCATGCATGTATGTGTATGATTTCATGTTGAATGTATGAAGTCCGTGAGAGGGAGAGTATGAGTTTCAATTGTTTCTCTTCCAGAGAATTCCTACAAGGAGTGTAATGAAGTTCCACAAAGAGTGCGTTGACAAGACTCTGAGTTTTACCTTAGATAAGCTTAGGAGATATCCCATTGTCCTCATACCAGCAAAAGTGCAAGGATAGCATAGAGTCGTGCAAGGTGTGCGCGGGCCGGTTGAAGTCTTAGACTTTTCCAACCCAGTGAGTGGTTGAAGAACTTCTATCGCAAGGAGTGCGCAAAGTTGGAGAGTTTAGATAATCATAGATTATCATGAAGCCACAAGGAGTGTAGGAAGAATCCCTTAGAATCCTTGAGGTTGCATTAAGAATTAATATTAGGAAGGATAGAGGCTTCGAAGAGTTCGAAGGAAAGATGAGGTTGAAGTTACCTCACATAAATTAAGCTCAGAAGGAGGCACTGAGTTATTTTTCCAGGAGCACCGAGAACTTGAATGAATGGTTGAAATTATCATAGGGAGAACCACCGATTCGCTGTGGACCGTTGGATCCAGTGGATAAGGGGAGAAGTTAAGGTTGATTTTCTATCAACACTCATAAGATCGGGAGAAATAGTGACCATTAGATCTGGATCATCGAGAGCTATTGATCTTGTGGGTTTGAATTTCAGCATTTCGGGAATCAGAGCAGTGGATAAAATCGCTAACTTAGGGTCAAGAGTCGCGAAATCGCGATATGCAAAATTTCGGCATAATCTGGATCGTCAGATCTTGGGAAGTTCAGGGTCGTCGATCTAAGGAAAAGAAGTCTTGATTTTATACTTCGGGAGATAAGACAAGAGTCGCATTGCGAACTCACGAGTCGTGAAATCCCAACGTGCTCAGAAGTGGACCCCAGGGTTAGATTGGAGGTCACATGGTTGAGGCATAAGGAAGGAGTTAAAGACCCATTATCCCTTTTCGGGGTTTCGAAAGTTGAAGGAGTCAGGGGGACTCACAATAAGAATCATGAAGTCATGAAACCCGAAAGACCCTTTTTTGGGTAAAGGCTGTGGTCACATCAGTGGTCATGTGGGGTGGAGGTTTATGCCTAGCACTGGTTCACGTGGGTGTAACTTCCAAAAGGACCTGTGGTCATATGTGTTGAAGGTTCCAGCTGGGAATAAAAGAGCCATTTCGTCTCAAGGGAGATTAAGAATAATCCTTAGACCGAGAGGTCACACAGAACCTATTGAGGCAGGGGTGTTGCATCACGTGGTATTAGAGCATAACTAACAACTTTTGTTTTCTATAGAGAGAAGACAAAAGGCAGTTGTGATTTAGATTCTATGTGGAACATATTTAAACAAATCTGCCAAGAAGAAGTCAAGATAGATCGATGCCCAATCCAGTCGTGGAAAGGGAAATGAGAGAACTCCATGGTCAATTGGATGCTATGGAGACAACACAGAGACAAACAATTGATATTGGAGATGTTAGTGAATCCAAAAATGAGAATGAAGCCAGACCCGAAGAAGAAGAAGTTGTAGCTGGAGATGTTGCAGAGGAACATCTATTCAAAGTTGTTGCAAGAATAGGGGCCAGAGAAAAAATGGACATCCCGATGTATGAAGACAACTTAGACGTTGAGGAGCTGCTAGATTGGTTTAGAGATTTGGATAAATACTTTGATTATGAGGACATCGACGAAGATAAGAAAGTAAAGCATGTTGTCACTAGATTGAAAGGGAATGCAACACTTTGGTGGGATGAACTACAAGATGACAGAAGTTGCAAATGCAAGTAAAGAATCGAAATCTGGGATAGGATGGTCACCAAGATGAAAGCCAAATTCATACCCAGAGATTACCAAATTAATCTGTTTCGAAGGATGCATAATTTGAGACAGAAAGGGATGACAGTGAAGGAGTACACTGAAGAGTTTTACCAATTAAACATTAGAGTTGGTAATCTTGAGAGTGATGATGAAAAGGTCACCAGATATATGAATGGTATGAGATATGACATTCAGGATGAGATGAGCATGGTGACGATTAGAAATGTGGAAGATTCTTATCAGGTTTCTCTGAAGGCTGAAAAGAAATTGACCTGAAAACAAGGTCAAAGGGGCAAAGGTAGAAGTCAGAGTAGAGGCAAAAAAATTACCCAAGACAAAGTACATAAGCCCAAGGATGAAGAAAATAAACCTCATAACCAGACAGAAAGGGGAGGAAGTTCACAGGGAAGACAATATGCCGATAAGAACACTTTTTCGCGAACAAGAGGAAGAGGAAGAGGCAGAGGAGGTGAAATAAAGTGTTTTGTATGTGGAAAGATCGGACACAAATATTTTCAATGTCCTGATAGAAAAAGAGATGGAGGAGGCAAAGATCACATTTCAAAAGTGCAAAAGTGAAATGTTGAGGCAAAAGATCCTTAATGATGAGGAAAATTCTCTTGAAGCTAGAGAAAGAGGTGGAGAATCCAGTCCAAAGGAACAGTTTATTCGGAACTGCTTGCAAGACCAAGGATAGGGTATGCAAGGTAATCATGGACAATGGAAGTACAAATAATATAGTATCCACAAAGATGGTGGAGAAGCTGGAATTGGAGACAGTTGCACATCCGAGCCCATACAAGGTTTCGTGGTTACAAAAGGGACATCAGGTAACCGTCACTAAATAGTGTTTAGTTGAATTTAAGATAGGGAGATATAGAGATGAGATCTTATGTGATGCTATTCCCATGGATGCTTGTTGTTAGGACCACACAATGTACCTTTTTGCCCATACTTTTTTCCACTATTACACTCTTGATCACTCACATTTAAACTCATACTATCACTTTATCTTATCTTTCCAAAGGTATATAATGTCTCTTCTCTTTACTATACGTTTAATCTGTTTTGCATATAATTTCACATCACTCTCGTACTTAACCATTGATTAAAAATGTATAAGTGCTGAAACAGTTCAAACTGCAGATTAGCATTTGAGGCCTATTGTTGAAACAACAATTCACAGAAGTTGTTACACAGTCCATGGTCGATGATGCTGAAACACAGAAGCTGTTACACAGACCATGGTCGACGATGCTGAAACACAAAATCTGTTACACAGTCTATGGTCGACAATGTTGAAACACAGAAGTTGTTGCACAGTCTATGGTCGACGATGCTGAAACACAGAAGCTGTTGCACAGTCTATGGTCGACGATGCTGAAACACAGAAGCTGTTACACAGTCTATGGTCAATGATGCTGAAACACAAAGGAAGCCGTTACACAGCCCGTGGTCAACAACAACTCACACAGATTGACTACAACAGCTGCACCACGAGCCAAGCATCAACCATCACTGCTACCTGAGAAGTGCTGAAACAGTCAGAGCGCAAATCTCGTGGCTGAAACAACCCACGTTTTGCGATGCCGAAACAGCATGCAACAGCAGCAACAAAAGAATTGTTACTCCAGTCGTAACATCAACATCTCATTCAGCACTTGTAATAGCATTCTGTTGCGGAAGACTAGGACATCCTATTCCAGTTTGGAAAGTTGATCTGACTAAGAATAGGACTTAGATATACATTTGTAATTTTTGATCAATTGTATCGAAGGGATTCCCTCTTTAAATAAGAGGAAATCATCATTCAAAGGGATCTCCAGTTTATGTATTAAGAAAGCTTCAGAGAGAGGGACATACTTCATTTTCCATATTGTAATATGATACATTGATAGATGAATAAAATACTGTTTTGAGCATCCTTCTCTAGCCTTTTCGTCTCAGGGGAATCTTGTGAGAAGGGAGGGCCCACCTTCTTCACAAGATTCACCCGTTAGTTTTATAGTGTGTTAGTGTAATTTCTGTTTATGCCTTAATTAACTTTTTTCTTGCTGAAACACTACTGTTAATGAATTATGCTTTGCTGAAACACTACTGAACTCTGTCTTGTTAAGAAATTTGTTTTATTGAATGTTACATTGTTTCCATGAAGTTCACAATCATTTTAATTAGCAATCTTGTGTGATGAATTTAGGAGGTTTTCCAATTAGAGACTAGAGCTAAAGGTTCCTGCTTAATGGAAGGGATTAAGGGTTCTGTTCTCTGTTAGAAGTAATCAGCTTTCAATTATTTTCCCTGAGTGTACCAATCATAGACTAGAGCTAAAGGTTCCTGCTTAATGGAAGGGATTAAGGGTCCTGTTATCTGTTAGAAGTAATCAACTTTCAATTATTTTCCCTGAGTGTGCCAATAAGAGACTAGAGCTAAAGGTTCCTGCTTAATGGAAGGGATTAAGGGTTTTGTTCTCTGTTAGAAGTAATCAGCTTTCAATTACTTTCTCTGAGTGTGCCAATCAGAGACTGGAGCTAAAGGTTCCTACTTAATGGAAGGGATTAATGGTTTTGTTCTCTGTTAGAAGTAATCAGCTTTCAATTACTTTCTTTGAGTGTGCCAATCAAAGACTAGAGCTAAAGGTTCCTGCTTAATGGATTAAGGGTTCTGTTCTCTGTTAGAAGTAGCTATCCTTCAATTATTCTCATGAGTATGCTAATCAAAGACTGGTACTAAAGGTTCCTGCTTAAAGGAAGGCATTAAGGGTCATGTTCTCTGTTAGATAGAGTTAGCCTTCAATGCATTAATGTTTTCATGAAAGTGTGTTAATCAAAAACAAGGTGCTGGAGTTCCTGCTTGGGAATAGGGTCATGTTCTTTGGTTATAGAATAGTTGTTCTTTCATGTTGCAGTTGTTATTTTAATGTAATCCAGGATTCTTTAGATTAATCATCTCTTTAAGCTTTGCAATAGGTAGGTTGCTTTCTTGTAATTCAAGTCAAAACTTCAGTTTATTCAAGGCAAGTGTGATTAATATAGTTTCCTTTACTACAACTCTAGGTCGCTTTTGGAATTGAGCATATATAGTGCGTGGTTATCTTTGAAATAATAGACTTCCCTGGGTTGACAATTTATGTAGCACTTGATTGTTTAAATTAATTGAGCAATTATAGTGACCAACATTTTGGCGCCGTTTTCGGGGAAGGTAATTATAGATTTCAAAAGAACTTATGATTTTTTAGATACAAATATTGCATGAAAGGACACAGAAACCTCAAAGATATTGACCCTATAGGTGGCAAGGGAAAAGGAAAAGGAGGAAGAAAGACTTACATTGACGATATTATATCAAAGTCTGAATCTGCTGCTCAACGACCAAACCTTCGGAAACAAAAGTCCCAGCCTTCATTTCAAGAAAAATTTGAAATAGGAAAAGAATTTTGGAGTCCTGAGACAGTCCAGAAGCCAGTGGGACACATTGAGGACAGAGCAAGCGCAGCAGGGGAGCAGACAGAGGAAAACATGGATGAGTACAATGAAGAATTGCATCATGAAGAACAGGCAGGTCCTAAAGGAGAGGTAAATGATGAAAACTCTTTCTCCACATTAGGATTTTCTATTGGCAATCTTCCTAGAGGAGTAGCCCCCATGAAAAACATTCCACTCTCAGCATTACCTAATTTTCATGGTTTGTCTTCAGAAGATCCCGATGAATTTCTTTTTGAGTTTGATATATTATGTAGAAGTTATGATTACGTTTCTAATGCTCAAAAATTAAAGTTATTTCCAGCAACACTAAAAGGGAATGCACTAAGATGGTTTATGAGTCTTGGAGGCCATGTAATCACAACATGGGACCAAATGAAACAGAAATTCCTGAACAAATACTAGGACTATTTCCGAACAAGAGAAAAGAGGGAGGAGCTATTTAAGATGATGCAGAAAGAGGATGAGAATCTGGAGGACTTTGTAGAAAGGATACAATATAATCTACAAAGATCCAGTCACCCCAATGTAAGTAAAGATATTCTCAAAACTATATTATTAAAAGGAGTAAGGAATGACTGTCTAGATATGCTGAATATGCTTGGAAAAGGGGACATATCTAAGGAATCATATGATGAAATTGTTAATTTATGCAAAAGATGTTCAAGAGGAGCTTCAAGAAATAGATC
>JZKD02S1826422.1:218144-229223 GCA_000966675.3 Picea glauca | reverse complement strand
AAAGGCTAAAGATCCCACCCTTTCACTCACCCATCACCGTCTTGTCCAACTGCTCATCCAAAGGGGTTTTTCCCAACAAAACCCTCCACTAAAAAACCCACCTATAAACCCCCAAAGAGCTGCTGAAATTCCTGAAAACCTCCAGGAGCAGCAACCGCAAAACCCCCCAGACTCCCCAGAAGTACCCAATAGCCCACCCACAGAACCAATTAGTCCAATCAATCCCCCTACCATACCAAGCCCGCCTCATACCTTACCAGAATCATCCACTCCCACCCTTCATATTCTGAGCGATGACTCTGAGCCGGACAATCCCCCCTACCCCATCGTTGAGGAAAAATCCCCATGTAAATGAAAGATTCCCTTCTTTCCGCCCTTCTTACAAAGAAAACAAACACGGGCCTCAAAAACACCAGCTATTATTGCCACTACCCTAGACCCCCAACCCATCCGACTAATACCCCATACACCTCCAACCTCCCAAATCCCAGAATCTTTGCCTATTCCACCCATGAGAAATGAAACACAAGAACCAGATGCCCAGGGTGTTGTGACATCATTTGTCTCAAATAAAGTAGCTGAAACACAAGAACCAACTACCCATTCTGTAGCTGAAACATAAGAACCAGCTACTCATTCGGTGGATGAAACACAAGAACCAGCCATAGCTGCCACACAAGAACCAGCTACGGCTGAAACACAAGAACCAGCTGCTGATATTGACACTGAGATACAGGAATCAGAGGTCCAGGGTGCTGCAACACTACTCTCCTTACATCAAGAAGCTGAAACACAAGAAGCAACTGCCAATCCTGTAGCTGCTCCACAAAAACCAGCCAGTGCGACTGTGACTGCTACAAAAGAACCAGTCACCTCTCAACCAGAACCAACAATGGCCTCTATCTTAGAAGAAAATGAGTTTTTAAATTCTGAACTGGAAGCATACAAGCAAGAACTAGCCAGGGCAAAGGAAGCATATGAGAAGGAACTAAATTTATACACCCTAGCCCGCACAACAACCATGTTAGAGGGGACTACAGAGAGCCTGTGTAAAGAATATATGTGTTGTCAATGTGGGGATATTTACTATCAAGCAGGCTATAAGGTAATTCAAGTCCCAATATTAGGAGCTCCCCCTACTCCTTCAACTTTTGTAGTCAAAAAGGAAGAACCTGATGTTACACAAGAACCAACTATAGCTGAAACGCAAGAACCAACAGGACCTCCCAAGATTAAGACTGAGCCCTGCATTGCAACAAATGAAGCCCCTGCTTTTGTCAACACAGCTATATAGACAATGCCTTTGGAGGAATTTACACCTCCCAGCCAGATCAATCTCCACACTTTCGTGGAACAATCTACTCAGACCTTACCTCACCCCACTACTTGCAACGCTGAAACACGGACGCAGCCATGGGATGAGCAGGTAGCAATACAAAAATGGAAGAAAGAGTATGCTGCAACACAGGCCAAAAGCCTACAAGAGCACAAACAAATCTGGATAAATCATACCTACTCAAGTTGGGAAGCGTTAGAGAAGACACGCCAGGAAGCTCGTGCCCTTAAGAAATAGAACAAAGAATTGAAAGGCAGATTGGCCCTGGTATTTGATTTGGAACAAAAGCTATTGGCCACAAGAAAACCATCTTGCAACTACTCCTTGTTCCTTATGGAGCGACTTACCTAGTTTCAGATCAAATCAATTACAGAAGGCAAACCCCATGCAGTACTACACCGAGTAGATTTTATCAAAAATTTTACAGAAGTATCTGCTCGGGATCAGCACCTCCTCTGTGAGGTGTATTTTCATAATGAGGCCATTCCCGAGAATAGGCAGCTGAACCTTAATCCTCTTGTCGGGGACATCCAGATTCGGGCGTTCACCTCCTTTCTCCACAATCAAATTTTGTGGCAAGATGACTTCTTGGCTGCCAAGCACAATGAAGATAACCGCCTTCTTTGGATAAGACCAGAACCACAGAATGCAGCCACCTTTGTCACAGAATATTATGAGTTCTTAAATAAACTAGGGGTGACTGAACATGTTCAACAGCTACAATCAACAGTTCTTCAGGATTGTCAGCACTTCATCAAATCCATAGATATTCCTGCCCTCCAGGCAAATAACTTGTTTTGGCAGCAATCCACTGAGAAAAGGCAGGAATACAATCCTTTTAGCCCCACTAACCTTGAGGTAGCAATCTCCAGGGTACCTAACTATATCCAGTGTGTTCAGCAATGTGTTGAAAGATGGATAGGGTATCGGTTTTATTTTCCTATCCTCTGGTTGCCAATAGAAAGATATCAAATCCATTATAAGCTGCCTAAGAAGACAGAAACAACAGCTTGGCAAAGGTTACAGCGGGTCCAAGGGTTCAGAGCGCCAACGGATAGTACCTCCCACAGTTACTGCTTGAGTAACTTACACACTCAGATTCGGTATTCAGACTCTGATTCAGAGTGAAGTTGCCTGAGGACATGCAACACCTTGAGTTGGGGGGAAAGTTAGGACCACACAATGTACCTTTTTGCCCATAATTTTTGCCACTATTACACTCTTGATCACTCACATTTAAACTCATACTATCACTTTATCTTATCTTTCCAAAGGTATATAACGTCTCTTCTCTTTACTATACGTTTAATCTGTTTTGCATATAATTTCACATCACTCTCATACTTAACCATTGATTAAAAATGTATAAGTGCTGAAACAGTTCAAACTGCAGATTAGCATTTGAGGCATGTTGCTGAAACAACAATTCACAGAAGCTGTTACACAGTCCATGGTCGACGATGCTGAAACACGGAAGCTATTACACAGACCATGGTCGACGATGCTGAAACACAGAAGCTGTTACACGGTCTATGGTCGACGATGATGAAACACAGAAGTTGTTGCACAGTCTATGGTCGACGATGCTGAAACACAGAAGTTGTTGCACAGTATATGGTCAACGATGCTGAAACACAGAAGCTGTTACACAGTCTATGGTCAATGATGCTGAAACACAAAGGAAGTTGTTACACAGCCCGTGGTCAACAGCAACTCACACAGATTGACTACAACAGTTGTACCATGAGCCAAGCATCAACCATCGCTGCTACCTGAGAAGTGCTGAAACAGTCAGAGCGCAAATCTCGTGGTTGAAACAGCCTGTGATTTGCGATGTCGAAACAGCATGCAATATCAACAACAAAAGAACTATTACTCTAGCCGTAACATCAACATCTCATTCAACACTTGTAATAGTATTTTGTTGTGGAAGACTAGGACATCCTATTCTGGTTTAGAAAGTCAATCTGACTAAGAATAGGACTCAGATATACATTTGTAATTTTTGATCAATTGTATCGAAGGGATTCCCTCTTTAAATAAGAGGAAATCATCAATCGAAGGGATCTCCAGTTTATGTATTAAGAAAGCTTCAAAGAGAGGGACGTACTTCATTTTCCATATTGTAATATGATACATTGATAGATGAATAAAAGACTGTTTTGAGCATCCTTCTCTAGCCTTTTCGTCTCAGGGGAATCTTGTGAAAAGGGAGGGCCCACCTTCTTCACAAGATTCACCCGTTAGTTTTATAGTGTGTTAGTGTAATTTCTGTTTATGCCTTGATTAACTTTTGTCTTGCTGAAACACTACTGTTAATGAATTCTGCTTTGTTGAAACACTATTGAACTCTGTCTTGTTAAGAACTTTGTTTTATTGAATGTTACATTGTTTCCACGAAGTTCACAATCATTTTAATTAGCAATCTTGTGTGATGAATTTAGGAGGTTTTCCAATTAGAGACTAGAGCTAAAGGTTCATGCTTAATGGAAGGGATTAAGGGTTATGTTCTCTGTTAGAAGTAATCAGCTTTCAATTATTTTCCCTGAGTGTACCAATCAGAGACTAGAGCTAAAGGTTCCTGCTTAATGGAAGGGATTAAGGGTTCTGTTCTCTGTTAGAAGTAATCAACTTTCAATTATTTTCCCTGAGTGTGCCAATCAGATACTAGAGCTAAAGGTTTCTGCTTAATGGAAGGGATTAAGGGTTCTTTTCTCTGTTAGAAGAAATCAGCTTTCAATTACTTTCTCTGAGTGTGCCAATCAGAGACTAGAGCTAAAGGTTCCTACTTAATGGAAGGGATTAAGGGTTTTATTCTCTATTAGAAGTAATCAGCTTTCAATTACTTTCTTTGAGTGTGCCAATCAGAGACTAGAGCTAAAGGTTCCTTCTTAATGGAAGGGATTAAGGGTTCTATTCTCTGTTAGAAGTAGCTAGCCTTCAATTATTCTCATGAGTATGTTAATCAGAGACTGGTACTAAAGGTTCCTACTTAAAGGAAGGGATTAAGGGTCCTGTTCTCTGTTAGATAGAGTTAGCCTTCAATGCATTAATGTTTTCATGAAAGTGTGTTAATCAGAAACAAGGTGCTGGAGTTCCTATTTGGGAATAGGGTCATGTTCTCTGGTTACAGAATAGTTGTTATTTCCTGTTGTAGTTGTTATTTTAATGTAATCTAGGATTCTTTAGATTAATCATCTCTTTAAGCTCTGCAATAGGTAGGTTGCTTTCCTGTAATTCAAGTCAGAACTTCAGTTTATTCAAGGCAAGTGTGATTAATATAGTTTCCTTTACTACAACTCTAGGTCGCTTTTGGAATTGAGCATATATAGTGTGTGGTTATATTTGAAATAACAGACTTCCCTAGGTTGACAATTTATGTAGCACTTGATTTTTTAAATTAATTGAGCAATTATAGTGACCAACACTTGTCATCTTTTTTGGGGGAGGCCTTGGAAATATGACAGAAATGTTTTTCATGATGGAAGAAAGAACACCTATACCTTAGATAAGAATGGTAGGACAGATATGTTGCTTCCGATTGAAGACAAAAAGGCGAAAGTAGAAGCAAGCAACACTATACTTCTCATGAGTGGGAAGGAACTTCTTGATGAAGCCAAGAAAGGTGAAGAAATGTAGTTTGTTGTGGTGAGAAAACCTAGAGTCATCTTGACCAGTACTTTGATAGATGATCTACCGGAGGAAATTCACGAAATGATAGAGAATTTCGTTGATATAGTGGTGGATGACTTACCTTGTTCGTTGCCGCGCATCAGAAGTATAATCCATCACATTGACCTTATACCAGGGGAAAGTTTACCAAACAAAGAAGCGTACAGACTAACGTTGTAAGAGAATGAAGAAGTCAAGAAGCAAGTCCATGATTTGATAGACAAAGGGTTGATGAGCGAAAGCTTGAGTCCATGTGATGTGCCAACAGTGTTAAGTCCAAAGAAGGATGGTGGATGGAGGATGTGTACAAACTCGAGGGATATAAACAAAATCAACATCAAGTATAGATTTCCTTTACCGAGGATGGATGACTTTATGGATTGCTTGAGTGGGGAAATTTTTTTTTCAAAAATTGATTTGAAAAGAGGATATCATCAGATTAGAATGAGGGAAGGTGATGAATGGAAGACAACATTCAAGACAAATGAGGGGTTGTATGAATGGCTTGTCATGCCATTTGTCTTGACGAATGCGCCAAGTACTTTTATGAGATTGATGAACGAGGTCTTGAAATATTTCATTGAAAAGTTTGTAATTGTGTATCTTGATGATACATGAAGAGGTTGCAGCAAGAGAAGTTGTCTTTCAGGAAGAAAGAACTCATTTATTTGGGGTTCATGATCTCTTCGAATGAGTTGAAGATTCATCCTGAGAAGGTAAAAGAGATCAAAGAATGGCCATCACCAAGGAATATATTTGAAGTCAGAAGATTCCATGGGCTAGCCAGTTTTTACAAGAAGTTCATCAGAAATTTTAGTGGAATTTCTGCATTAATGATGGACATAGTCAAGAAAATACATAAATATTTTCATTGGAAAGAGGAAGTGAAGAAAATTTTTAAGTTGTTGAAAGAGAAGATAATTGGACATCCAGTTCTGGTTTTTCCAGACTTCAGTAAAACATTTCAAGTGAGATGTGACACAACTGGATTTGCGGTTGGAGCAGTCTCAAGTCAAGACAATAGACCAATTGCATACTTCAATGAGAAGTTGAACGAAACCAAGATGAAATATTCCATGTATGATAAAGAGTTTTATACAATCATACAGGCACTAAAGAAATGGAGGCATTACTTGGTTCCGAAAGAGTTCGTTTTGTATAGCGACAACCATGCCTTACAGTTTATAACCAAACAGGAGAAATTGAACCATAAACATGTGAAATGGGTTGAATTTATGCAGAACTTTACTTTTGTTATCAAGCACATTTCTAGAACTACTAACAAGGTTGTTGATGCATTGAGTAGGAAAAGTTTGATTCTACAGGAGTTTCTTGTGAAGACCTTAGGTTTTGATAGCTTTAAGTACATGTACAGAGATGATTCAAATTTCAAGGATGCTTATGAAGCATGTGAGAATCATGTTCTGAGAGACAGAAGCCAATGGATTGAATACTTAATTCAGGATGGATTATTATTCAAAGGAAATCAGTTATGTATCTCGAAGAGTTCTATGAGAGAAAACATTTTAATGGAAAAACATAGTGGGGGATTGGTTGGACATTTCGGCCATGATAAAACATTTGCGCAACTGAACAGTTTGTATTATTGGCCAGGGATGAGGACAGATGTCAAGAAATTTGTCAACAAATGTAGAATTTTCCATCATGCAAAAGGAAAAAGATAGAATACAGGATTGTATCAACCATTTCCAGTACCAGAGAGGCCATGGGATGCGGTAAGCATGGATTTTGTGTTAGGATTGATGAGGACACATAGAGGTTGTGATTCCATATTTGTGGTAGTCGACATATTCTCAAAAATGGTACATTTTATTCCATGTCAAAAAACCAGTGATGCAACACACATTGCAAACCTGTTTTTCAAAGAAGTTGTTCGACTTCATGGTTTACCCAAGAGTATTGTTTTAGATCAAGATACCAAATTTGTTGGTCATTTCTGGAGGACACTATGGAAGAAGTCGGGGACAAATTTATCTTTTAGCTCAGTGTATCACCCTCAGATGGATGGATAGACTGAGGTAGTAAATCGAAGCTTGGGAGACTTGTTGAGGAGTTTAGTAGCTAAACATCATAGTTAGTAGGATCAGATTCTGCCACAAGCGGAATTTGCCTATAATGACTCACCTAACCGAAGCACAGGACAGAGCCCATTCCAGATAATGTATGGAATGCATCCAAGAGGAGTATATGAGTTGAGAGACTTGGAGCAGAATGAGTTTAGAACTATTGGAGCAGGAGATTTTGCAGCAAAGATGCAGGAGCTCCACAGTAAGGTTAAAGAGTGGTTGAAAAGTTCCAACCAGAAATACAAGCATAGAGCATATCAACACTGAAGAGAGCTTCAATTTGAAGTAGAAGATTTATTCTTAGTGCATCTAAGAAAGGAAATATTCCCAAGGGGAACATATAACAAGCTGAAGATGAAAAAGATAGGGTCGTGTAAGATTCTAAGAAAATTTGAGGCAAATGATTATGAGATAGAATTTCCAGATGATGTGGCCATATCACCCATATTCAACGTAGCAGATCTGTATCCTTACAGAGCAGATGAAGCAAGAGGATAAGAGAACCAGAAGGAAGGTTAGTGGGTCAAACAGACTCCTGTAGCTAAAAAGTCGTAGATGGAGAAGATCATTGATAAGAGAGTTAGAAAGAAGACCTAGAGAAAGACATATTTTGAATACTTGGTGAAATGGAAGGGACACTCGATTGAGGATGCCAGTTGGAAAAGTAAGGCAGAGATCCGGAAACATGGACAGACAGTGTAGAAGCTCATGAACAGGGGTCTATGAATTTTTCATCCAGAGGAGTATGACGCAGGAGCATCGTAAGAAAGCACAAAAGTGGAGGACAACTGGAAATGCACCAGCGCGCGTTTTGAGGATGTTTTGAATTAGAAAGAATGAAGCATTAATGTAGTATCTGGAAAAGATATTTTTTCTTTTATGGTTTGGAGATTGTAACACAGATATTAAGCATTCGCTCTCATCTATTGGTTGGACGCATTTATTGTAATAAATGTAAAGTAGTTGTAGGATTTTATTTTCGATTAGATAGCTTATAGTTGTAGGAGGGAAAACTCTAGAAAGGTCCCTCGTATGTATTGTATTGTATTATTATTCTCAATTGTAAGGGTAGAGTTGTAGAGCAAGAGAGAGTAGAGAAGAACAAAGATTGTGAAATTTGTATGAGCAGATAATTGTTTCTATAGAGACCATGTACAGAAGCACTTGAGTTAATATGAGAATGCTTTGACTTAATTTTATGGTGTTGTGGTGATTACTGTTTGCATCTATTTAATGGTATCTTTACAATTGATTTCAGTCTCTGTTATGCATTTCTTTCAATGCGTGTATGTGTATGATTTTATGTTGAATGTATGAAGTCCATGAGAGGGAGAGTATGAGTTTCAATTGTTTATCTTCCTAAGAATTCCTGCAAGGAGTGTAATGAAGGTCCACAAAGAGTGTGTTGAAAAGACTCTGAGTTTTACCTCAGATAAGCTTAGGAGAGATCTCGTTGTCCTCATACTAGCAAAAGTGCAAGGATAGCACAGAGTCGTGAAAGGTGTGCGCAGGTCGGTTGAAGTCTTAGACTTTTCCAACCCAGTGAGTGATTGAAGAACTTCTGTCGCAAGGAGTGTGGGCAAAATCCCCTAGAATCCTTGAGGTTGCATTAAGAATTAAGCCTAGGAAGGATAGAGGCTTCGAAGAGTTCGAAGGAAAGACGAGGCTGAAGTTACCTCTCAGAAATTAAGCTCAGAAGGAGGTGCCCATATATTTGGCCAGGAGCACCAAGAACTTCAATGAATGGTTGAAATTATTAGAGGGAGAACCATCGATTCCCGTGGATCGTTGGATCCAGTGGATCAGGGGAGAAGTTAAGGTTGAGTGTCTATCACACTCATAAGCTTAGGATAAATAATCACTGTTAGATCTGGATCAGCGGGAGCCGTTGATCTTGTGGGTTTGAATTTTGACATTTTGGGAGTCGGAGCAGTGGAGAAATTCATTGACTCGGGGTCAAGAGTCACGAAATCCTGATATGCAAAATTATGACATAATCTGGACCGTCAAATCATGGAAAGTTCAGGGCCATCAATCTAAGGAGAAGAAATCGTGAGTTCAAATTTCAAGAGATAAGACAAGATTTGCATCGCGAAATCTTGACGTGCTAAGAAGTGGACCCCATGGTTAGATTGGAGGTCACATGGTTGAGGCATAAGGAAGGAGTTAAAGACCCATTATCCCTTTTCAGGGTTTCAAAAGTTGAAGGAGTTAGAGGGATTCACAAAAGGAATTGCAAAGTCCTGAAACCTGAAACACCCTTTTTCGGGTAAAGGTTGTGGTCACATCAGTGGTCGCGTGGGGTGGAGGTTTACACCTAGCACTGGTTCGCGTGGGTGTAACTTCCAAAAGGACCAGTGGTCATATGTGTTGAAGGTTCTAGCTGGGAATCAAAGAGACATTTCGGCTCAAGGGAGATTAAGAATGATCCTTAGACTGAAAGGTCACGCAGAACCTGTTGAGGCAGGGGTGTTGCGTCAGAGGTACAGGTGAAGTCCTTGGATTAGTAGGCAGAAGCAGGGATTACTGAAGCAAGTTTTCAAATTGAAGATTTGACATCAAATATCTACAAGCTTTGAGTTCTGATACTTTAAATTAGTTGTTTACTTAATTGATAGAATCATTGTGATATTATTTAATTTTGGAAGGAGGACCAATTTTATATTTCTGTAATTCATTCGTATGTGGAATTTGATTTTGGAATATATTAATGTATGATCGGAGTTCCTTTCCAGATTGTAATAAGAATCGACTTATCTATATAATGCCATAATTTGATTTGTATGATAAATTAAAACATGTATATATATTGTGTAACTGTTATATTAAATGTGTGGTTGATTAGAAGTGGAATCTTTCCTTCTTGTGCTCTGATTTTATGAATAGTTAGACTATAAAATTGTTAGTATTTTTCCACTCTCCTCCTGTGGATTATACTTGATCTAATAGTTAATTGAATCATGGTTTGTTGAATCGGATCGTTACATGATCTCTATGCCTCTTAGTAAATGAAATCTCCTTAAGGGTACTGATATTAACCCATAGGCTTTCTTCACGATCTTATGTTACAGGCATGACGTTCATCGTGGGGTTATTTTTTTTCTTTTAAAAGAGTTCAGTTAAAATGTTTTCCAGCCAATAATTATTAAATTAAGAATTGCATCAGTTTAGTTCACATAAATTTCTACGGATCTGACGCCCTCAGTAACTACTGTGAAATGTTGACAGCAAGATAAATTAAGGGTCTGTGGATAAATTATTGTTTTTCCTCTCTGTTAAGGAGTTTAATAATCATAACGCATACGATGTTAGTTTACTCCAGTGTATTTGTGAGCTATGAGTGAACATACACCCAATCTCTTGTTGATTAAGGTTGGTTGTCATTGAAGTCAACCCTTGAAGAAAGCCCCATAGCACAAAGGTTGGGTAATGGACCCGAGATTGTTTGATGTAAAGATGACTCGTTATTGTCTTGTAATGGTTGATAATAAGTATAAATGGATGAACTCCAAAGTGGTCCCCTTATGGTGAAATCCCTCACAGGAAGACGCTTTGCAGATTGAGTTATCCTAGAAGTATGGTTATAGAACCCATGCTTATTTGTGGAATAATGAGATGAACGCCAGTGAATTTTTTAGTGAAACTATCATAGATGGATATTGTTTGTCATGCCATTTTCGATGGTATGTGGAACGTCACATAACTCCTCACAGTTAAAGAGTTATGGCCATGAGAAGTTGGAGAACCAAGGTTTGGGTAATGGACCCAAGTTTGTTTGATGGATAATGGTATGAGTTTTGATCTATTTTCATGTAATACTATTTTATATGGATAGTACATGTCATTCCATTTCTGGTGGTATGTGGAACGTCACATAACTCCTCACGGTTTGAGATTTACGGCCTTACGAAGTTGGAGGACCCTCATATGTCATCTAGAAGCCCCAAAAGGTCAAAGTAGTCAAAGTGGTTTAAGAGATTTTAA
>JZKD02S1826422.1:177772-218094 GCA_000966675.3 Picea glauca | reverse complement strand
CAAAGTGGTTTAAGAGATTTTAAAAGGTAAATAATAAAGTGAAGTGATGAGTGTACTATAATTAAAAGTGAATACAAAATAAATTAATTCAATAATAAATTTAATGGAGAAATTAAAAGTGGGTTAACCCTAAAATAAAGAAAGTGGGCAAAGTGACCTAGAAGATGTTTTTAAGGAAGCTACTTGGAGAGTATAAATAAGAGGCAAATATTTCTCATTTAAGACACACTTGAGAATATTGAATACCTATAGGTGTCTGAGGTAACCAAATGATATCTAAGCTGAATTTCCGAGGAAAGTGAAGAAAAGAAGGCCGGAATTCAAGGAAGGATAAATTCTTTTGATGATGCTTTCTAATGTATGTTTTTTTCAAGTCATCTCACCATTTTCGCAATAAATTTTTTTATAGAATGATTCAGACCGTGAAATTGCTATTCCATTGAGGATAAATAATCCAAGTATCTGTGGTAAAAAAATTCACTCGTGTTTCATTTTATTTTTGGAGTTTCACTCCGTGGAAAATAGGGTTTATGGCTAGTCCTGAAACTAGTCAAAAACAGGTGTTTCGGGTAAAAATGTCATAAATTCTTCATAACATATCCAAATTAAGTAATACCAAATGTGTTTGTTAGAGTACAGTATTTAGTATTTTGTGTAACAGTTTTAGATCAATTCAACAAATATTCCATGTGGGGAATGCTCTACAAGGTTGCTCTCTAGAATAAGCCAGAATTCAGCAAGGGGTGTCATTTTTTCCATAACTTCTTTTCTGAGAAGTTCCAAGTAGTAACACCTGGAGGAATTGCAAAAAACACACTGAATAACATTGTGTATCAGTTTCATATATTTATTCATTATAGGTACAAAGTTATGATTATTTCAAGTTAGGGTTGTTGACTAATACAAAACTAGTCTTGTGAGACTAAAGAAACGTTTGATGAAAATGCTAGTCTTTTGTTGTTAAAGTTAAGGAAGGTTTGCAGGTATGTGATCATGTACACCAAGTATATTATAGAGTTACAAATCATATTTGGATGATGAAATTGATGAGGTTTTTTGGTTGAGGTACAAGTTGGGTACATGGTTGAGACAAGTAGTTGATAAGTTGGCACATACATGAGGTGTATAGTTGATGATGTTGGTACATATTGATGAGTCATAGTTGATAAGTAATTGAAACATGATTGGTACATACTTGGTACATGGTTGGTTGTACTTGTTTATGTTACATGTTGATTACAGATTGTTTGGTACAGGTTGGTGCATGGTTGATGCACTTGTTTATGGTACAGGTTGAGGTACAGGTTGATGCATGGTTGACGCATGATTCAGGTTTATTGGTACATGTTTACAACGGTATATCTCACAGTGATAGTGTGACCGTGGTTCCATCATTCTACTTCTACTTCAAGGCGGGTGGATCGGGCAAGGACAGGTGGTTGTAGACACCTTTCGGTTGTAACCGGAGAACATAGGGGGTTGTAGCCTCCTTCTGGTTGTAAGAGAATTGGGGAGTTGGAGCTTCCATCAGGTTGTAGCCTGATAAACTGAGGGGTTGGAGCCTCCTTCCAGTTTCAACTGGAAAACAACGGAAGTTGGTGCTTCCAATGAATGTAATTCTTCAAGATATATAAGATAAAGCATTCTGTGGTTTTCTCCCGATTTGGGTTTCCACGTAAAATACTAGTGTACTATGTATGTATGTGATTGTTCATTTCTTATTGCTCATTATTGGATAATAATTCTACATTGATATAACACTTGGATTATTTAGAGAAAAATTATTATAATTACGCTATTACTGATTCACCCCCCTCAGTAATCTAACATCTCTTATCGTTCAATTTATTAAAGTCCTATTGCTCTTTGAAGGTAAGACTTAATACACTGTTACATATTGACATCGATTACTATTAGTGACAATAAGTCTTCGCAAATGGTGAATCTCCCCAACTACTGTGGCGATTGTGCTTGATCATGACGATATTTGTGATTGTTAACTTGTCTCCTACAGGTCTCTAAGAGATCTGTTTGTATCGCTATAGGCTCGTTGCTTAAACGTGAAAAGAGAAAATATCTTGTAACTTCTTCAATCATTCGTGTATCTTGATCCTTAGAGAGAAGATTTTTGCCACGTATCCATTGGTTGTTTGTAACTTATTGTTCCACCATCCTTAACTCTTCTTGAAGGTTTATTACATACTCAATAGATTCGCTGTAATTAATTGACTTGTCTATGGTGAAGATAACCCAATCCCTTCAGCATCCAAGCTGAGTATAAGGGATTCGATCGAATATTGTCTCGATATTTCAGGACTTCATTGATCTTATTAAATCTACCAAGTAAGCGCATTACTAACTTGGACAATTGTCTGTATGTTTCTTGATAATCATGGTATGACTCGATAATATTATTCCTCGACTTTTAATTTTCTTCTGATAAATTTTATTGACTAAGATCGCGTCAACTAATAAATATATAAGTCAACTAATATGTTCATTGAGATTTGTACAAAATCTGACTTATAAATATATGTCAACTAATAATGATAACAACTATAGTGTCTCTAAGGAATCATTACGCCCAGTTAACCGCCTGACCGCCGATGAACTTTGAGATTATTATGGTTGTTCGTCCCTCTAACTCAGAAGTCTAATTACTTCTGGTTCGCTTGGATCTTGTTGTAAACCAAGTCAATCTTATACCGTCAAGTATATAATCCTAAAAATATATATATCATATTATGTAGGTAATCAATATGGTAACGATTTGATTGGGTGGCTACGAATACCCTAAGCTACAATGTATTGAAGGAGCAATTGATAAATCTGTTAGCATTGTGCAGATTATCATTCTGGCGTTACATTCCTTAGGATAGTAATAAATCAGCTTTTAAAATGCTTTTATTGATGTAAATTCTACTAAATTAATACCATTGAAATCCAGGAAGAAAGCTATGTATGTGACTGTTTGTTAGTTAATAATTGACATTAAATAAATTAATAAGATTCTAGTTGTTATTTGCATTATCAACAACTTATATGTGAAAATGTATATCAAGAATTTCTACCTAAGGGATATAAATAGAGTTAACAATAAGAGTACCTATTGTATGTGTTTTTTCTTATAAGTAATTAAAAATAATATTTATATGGTTACAATAACTATTAATAAGATTACTATGTATATATTATGGAAGTCCATAATAGAATATAAAAAAAAATATTAAGACAAGGGAGTAATTACTTTTTCCCTTATTATCACATTTAGAGATCCCGTTAGAATTTTGATTTAATCAATGATGTTAGTATGCCAATATTTTTAAGGAGGTTGATTCATTAATTTAAATCATGTTGTAGCAATACATGTATATTGATGAGTTTTAAATTAATGATTTATCTATTGAATAATTAAGAATTAATTGAATTGTGTAGATTATTTAGTAATACCAGGACTGATTGTAGGTATTCTCTACTTTCTCATTAAGTGGATATTCTTTTTATTATCCATAATGAATGCTATATTATGTACTTGCTCAATTACTTGGAGTATTTCTAAATGATTGTGTAGCGTAGTAGATTATTGTTTCTTCCTTGAAAATGTATGGTTAAGTATTGTTGTTGATCAATTCTTAGATTTTGAAATGGAATTGAGATTGTGGGAATTAGATACATCCTTGTTCCTCATACCAGTCGCAAGTCCTAAGACCTTAAATGGTCAAAATCAATCGGATGAATCCTAAACTTGAGTGTTGATTATGTGTCTTGGAGGTCGTGACCTTGCAGGGTAGGTTGGGCGGGTGTCTTCTTTGTTATCTTATGTTATTTGATCGATCTATGAATAACAAGTGATGTTATATTTGATTTCTTGCTAAGTAGTGACAAAGATGATATTAGATTGTTTTAATATTGATGTATTTCATTTCCGTATAACACATGTTCTAATTGACGTTTCAAAAAAAAAATTACCCACTTATATTTATGTCTTAACGAAGCGGGGTCGTTACATATAGTATCAAAGCGGGTTCAACCCTGTGACATTGGACCATTACGCCTTCCACTGTGTTAAATAAAATGACTAAAGATGTATCACTAATAAATTTTGGAAATTTTCCATGCAGGTAATCATGGTTAGAGGATGCAGGGGAAGTAGACGTCGTGGTGTGGGAGGAAGATATGTGCCTCCTCCGATAATATCCACACCAGAGGGATCTAACCCTCAAGGAGATGAGAAAACTACTAAGCAAGAGCGAGTTGTTGCAGGAGATGTGGTAGGTATGATGAGATCCTTCCAAACGATGTCTGAGACATTGATCAACCATCTTAATCGGGATGAGAGAAGAACATATGTGCCCAATGAGGGCTCACAATGCACTCTAGCAGGTAGTAGTAGTATGCACAAAGAACTTGAGAAGGTGAAATTTCTTGAGTTCTGGGGTGCCACAGATGGCTTAGTCACTGAAGCATGGTTGGAGAACATGGCAATGTGCTTCACACTTCATGAATACACCTACAACATGAAAGTATGCATGGCGGTCTTTCAAATGAAAGGGAGTGCTTTACTTTGGTGGAAGACACTCCTACCTCAAATAAACATGGTCGTGGAAGACGTTTCATGGGAATTATTCGAGGAACGATTCTGGGGGGGGGTAATTTTCTAATGAACTCATTGAGTGTCAGCTTAATGAATTCAAAACTTTACGACATGGTAGTCGTACAATGTCGGAATATGAGGTCAGGTTCATGGAGCTACTTAGGTATGCTCCACATCTAAACACGAAGAAGCTAAAGGTCAACAAGTTTGTGTTTGGCCTTAAATTCAATATTTGTATGAAGGTGAGGATCTTGATGCCCTAGACGTTAGACGATGCAGTTCAGAAGGCCCTCATAGCTGAGAAAGAGTTGAATGGTGGGGATCAAGTTAGGACCCCTTCCAAACAGACAGGATCGACTACACCGAGAGTGCAACAACATCAGACACCAACCAAATAGACTTATGGGCATCGAGATATTCCTAGAGGACTTATGTTCTTGAAACCAAGATGAAAAAATCCTCACCAAAGGACTTCTTATAGAGCACCACAACATCAACATCAACATCGTTGTCCGCAACAACAACGACAGTTTAGGCCTATTCAGCAGAACAAATCGGGATCATAGACTGCTAGGCCAACAACTTCTACTTTGAGGACCAGGAGCACTGGAATGAACACCAGATGTTGGACATGTGGATAGCCACATTACCATCAGTATTTCCCAATTGAGAAGTCCAGAGAAACCGTATCATTAGGACCCACTATAGTTGGATATTTGGGAAAGGCCCACAGGATACATGCAGCGGTGAACAACCATCAGGTCTAGCACCAGTGTATTGTACTCAATACGTCAAGTATGATCACCGACCAAACTTTTAGTATTTTGATAGATCCGGGAGCCACTTAGAGATTTATTTCAAGTGCAGGGCTTAAGAGAATTAAGGTTAAGGCAGTCAAGCATGATGAGTTTAGATACATAGAAATGACATCGGGAGCCAAACATAAAGTTGGAGGAAAGGTTATGCATTGTAGCATTAACTTGGGTGACTTTGTAATGAAGGAAAATATATATGTCATGATCTTAGGATCTTACGTCATAGTGATTGGCATGGACTGGTTAGAATCGCATGATGTGATACTTAACTACAAGAAAAAGCGGTTAAGATTGACAGACAATTCGAGACAGAGTAGAGTGATTGTAGGAAGAAACTAGGGAGTTTCACCGAGGTTTATTTCTTCCCCACAATTACAGAAAAGCATGTGCAAGGGATGCAAGTTATATGCCATCCTAACACTTAATGAAAAGGGAGAGACAAAAGGATTAGAAAACCTTCTGGTAGTATCAGAGTTTGCAGACATGTTTCCAAAGGAACTACCAAGTTTTCCACCAAAAAGAGAACTTGAGTTTACAATAGATTTGAAACCTGGAACAAAATTGATTGCGAGAACTCCATACTAGATGTCGACATTGGAATTGCAGGAGTTGAAAATGCAACTAAATGAGTTGTTGGATTTAGGACATATAGGTCCAAGCGTGTTGTAGTGGGGTGCACCAATGATTTTTGTTAGAAAGAAGGATGGATCGTAGAGGCTTTGTATTGACTACCATCAATTAAACAAAGTTACGATCAAGAACCAATATCTGTTGCCAAGAATTGACGATATGTTTGACCATATGAAAGGAGCAATGATTTTTTCAAATATTGACTTGATATCGGGATATCACCAGTTACAGATTAAATAGAAAGATATCCCTAAGACCGCATTTAAGACGAGATTCAAACACTATGAGTTTATTGTTTTACCATTCAGATTGATGAACGCCAAGGGGGTATTCATGAGTTTGATGAATGAGGTGTTCCGCGAATACTTGG
The DNA here is from genome assembly GCA_000966675.3 of Picea glauca. NCBI lineage: Eukaryota > Viridiplantae > Streptophyta > Pinopsida > Pinales > Pinaceae > Picea > Picea glauca. The sequence goes on along the minus strand of JZKD02S1826422.1, from coordinate 211,685 downwards.
AAAAGTTTCTCCAAGTATTTATTGATGAGATATTTATTTCATGAACAAAAGAAGAGCACGATGAACACTTGAGATTGGTCCTGCAGTGTCGAAGAGAAAAAAAATTGTACGGGAAGCTATCGAAATGTTATTTTTACCAATCAAAGATACATTACTTGGGACATATAATATTTGGAGAAGGTATCGTTGTGGATCCAGCGAAAGTAGAGGCTATTATGGAATGGCCATATCTGAAGAACGTATAAGAAGTACGTAGCTTTATGGGTTTAGCAGGATATTATCGACAATTCGTCGAAGGTTTTTTGAAGATAGAAAATCCAATCACAAAATTGTAGAAGAAAAACAAGAAGTTTGCATGGACAGAGAAATGCGTAGAAGAATTTCAAAAGGTTAAAGAGTTGTTAATGATAGCATCGATATTGAAGGTCCCTGACATGGACAATGAATTCTTGGTATGCATGGATGCATCCAAAGAAATTTTGGGTGGATTTTTGATGCAAGACGGTCAAGTGATCGCTTACATTTCAAGGAAATTGAGAAAGCATGAGGAAAACTACGCAACGCACGACTTGGATTTATTAGCAATTGTATATGTCTTGAGAGTTTGGAGACATTATCGGATTGGACAAAAATTCGAATTAAAGACAAATCATTGTGGATTGCAGCATATATTTATTCATAGTGACTTGAACGTGCGACAGAGGCATTGGTCATAATTACTTAGTGAGTATGACTTTGAGATTACTTACATTAAAGGAACGGTGAATAGAGTAGCAGGTGCGTTGAGTCAAAGATCACACATATTCTTGGTAATACCTCTTAAGACAAATCTTCGAGAAAATATTCTAGCCTTACAGATTGACGATGATTCGTACAAGGAAGTTGAGGATAGTATTAGACAAGATACCATGATGGTACCGAAGTATGAAGGTTATTCTTTTGACAATGACAGATTGATGAGATACAACAACGGAATTTACGTACCACCTAACGACGAATTAAGAAGTTTTATTTTAAGCGAATCTCATCGAGCAATACACATGGCTCATCCAGGAATCATGAAGATGAAAGCAGACCTTAAGCCTTTATTCTTTTGGAAATGAATGAAAGTGGACATAGTGAGTTACGTGGCGATATGTCTAAAATGTCAGCAAGTGAAGGTTGAACATAGACATCTTGTAAGATTGTTACAGCCACACTCTATTCTTTAATCGAAATGGGAGGTCATTTCGATGAATTCCATTGTTGGATTGATGTTTATGACAAGGAGACACAATTTGATTTTTGTGGTAGTTGACACTATGACAAATAATCCACACTTTATTCTAGTGTGTACGACGTATCAAGCACCAGACATAGATAGAGTATTTGTTAGCGAGATTGTGAGGTTACATGGTGTACCAAGGAAGATCATATCCAATCGTGGATCGGTGTTTACGGGATGATTTTGGACAAGTTTCCAAGAGGCTTTGGGAACGCAACTAAATTTTAGTACAACATATCACCCAGAGACAGACAGGAAAACATAAAGAACAAACTAGGTTTTGGAGGATATGTTGCATATGTATGTAGTGGATCAAAAAAAATGTTGGGAGGACTTATTGCCATCGATAGAGTTTGCACACAACAACAATTACCAGAGTATGATTAACATGGCACCGTTTGAGTTTCTTTACAGGAAACCGTGTCAGACGTTGTTGAGTTGGGATTGACTTGAAGATAGGGTCCTGGTGGGACCGAAAGTGATCCAAGAAATGGAAGAACAGATGCAATCAATAATATAAAGGATTAAACAAGCGCATAATCGACAAAAGAGTTATGTTGATGCATATCACATTGACTGTAGCTATGAGGTTGGTGACATAGTTTTCTTACGAGTAAAACCGCATAAGAGTTCAATCAATTTTGGAAAGGGTGTTAAACTCTCTCCTAGGTTTGTGGGACCTTTCAAGGTTGTGGAAAAGAAAGGACCTGTGGATTATTGACTAACCTTTCCTAATTCTTTGAGGCATATGCATGATGTATTTCATGTATCTATTTTACGACATTATATTAGTGATTCGTCACATGTTATTGACATGATTTCTTTGCAGGTGTCGGATGAGGGTGCTCTCATGGCAGAGCCAATTCACATTTTGGACCATCACACTCGACAACTACGATGTTGAATAGTCAATAAGTTCAAGGTCCTTTGAGACAACTATAATCTACACTCGGCTACATGGGAGGATGCAGATGAGATGCGTCATTTGTTTCCTTAATTGTTTGATAGATTAGATATTTAGTGTTGGTTGTGGATATTGATTATCTTCCTGATTCAAAGGTTTGTTTCAGCCGTGCTTGGACCCCATTCCCTAACGGGGGGATGTGGGGGGGCTTAACCCCCCAAACTATCACCATGGGGGTCTAAGGGGGGCGGCAACAACTTTTGTAGCCCCCCCTGGCAGGGAATTCGGGGGTAGTGTCCCCAAAGAGAAAAATTAGGAAAATTGTCTTGTAAAATATTGTAATTTCATATTCAATTTGGACCATTCATTATAAGGTCGTAGATCTGATGGTAGAAGTTATTTTAAAGGTTTTTTCCCTAGAAGGCAACCCTCTTTTATAAGGGAATTTTATTGAGGCTATGCATTATCACAAAGATTGTATTCCAAGAGAGGATATTGTGAGAGAAAGAAGAGGAAGTTACAATGGGTTTGCTATAGGTTGTATCCCTTCATTTTGTTGGATAATAAAAAGGAAGGACCTGGAAATTTCTCTAGTGGATGTACCCCACACTGGGTGAACCACATATATCTATGTCTTTATTGTATTGTGTATCTTCTATGTTTTAATTCCGCATTTTCTTTATTTTATTTCTCTGTGATATTGTTTTTCTAATAGCTAGTATTAGAGCGAAAGGTAACTCACAAGAAAAGAGGGTTCCTGGTTCAAGAGGGATCAATGGTGGAAGATGGAAAGTTTAGGGTCAAAAAATTTAACAGGCAAAACTACCAATTATGGAATATGTAAATGGAAGATTATTTATATCATAATTATCTATTCCTACCATTGGGCGGAATAGCAAAGAAGTCGATGGCCATGAAGGACGAAGAATGGGAGATTCTTGACATAAAGGCACTAGGAACGATACGACTGAGCCTGGAAGCATCGATGGCTTTCAATATTTCAAAAGAAAAGACAACAAAGGAGATGATGGATGCATTAGATAAAATATATGAAAATCTCTCAGCCTCTAATAAGGTATTTCTTGTAATACCCCCATTTCCTCCAGTTTGTAAATATAACTATAACTGGCCAAGAGACTATGGTGGACTAAATATGTGTGAATGTTTGATTTGATGAACCTTTGTATAAAAGGGTCAATGTATGAATTTTATGTTATTAATAGAAATCATATATGTGTTTCACAACTGCTGAAAGGGGCAGAGTTTTCCAAGATACACCATGGATGCTATGAGAGAGATGGTGAGGAAACCAAGAAGAGTTGAGATGACCCTCACCAAACCAATACTTACTGGGTGTAATTTCTCAATAGTCCTCTGACCCATTAATGAATTACCAGTTAGGTTGGTAGTCAGAAGGCCATCCTCAAGAGTTAATGAGGAGATGGGGAAGGGTACCCATCTATAAGGCTTCCAGGTCTGACCATGAATCAAGTATTCAAATCCATGCAACCTTGTTGAGGAAGGAAATAAAGGTGGTAATTTAGGGGACAAAGAGAGATGAAAGGAAGAAGAGTAGAGAAAACAACCTCCAAAAGAGAAGAGATCATGTTTTCGACTTGAGAGTTGAGAGAAAAGTTGATAATCAAGCTCATTTTTTATGTAAGAATTCATGGGCAAGGTTCCTCTACAAGCGATAAACAAGGATGATGAGTGACTGAGGAAGTGCTCGTGCAGACCTCCTTGCTTGGAGTAGAGAAAACCAGTGGCCAATTTCCTGTGGGAGGAGGCGAGTAACCTCCGTCCCTAACTGTCATGGAGCAAGGAGAAATAATATCTCTCAAAGCATCATGGTCTAGCTCAGGGGTGGCCAATGGTAAATCTGTCAGGAGTGCATGTGCCTATGGTTGGGAGGAAACATACACCCCTTTCAGCAGTCGCTTCACATTTTCTAGTTCTGATAAGTATTTTCATACTCTGTGTAATATATTGGATGAGATGATTGAATGTCTATGTTTATGGTTAAGTCTTGTAGTATTTGAATAGTTATTAGAAATGCTCATTTTCTTCTATAAATTGCTATATTTACACAACCTTTGATTTACCTTAGTTTAGTCGTTAGAGAGTTATGGGATGTGAATCTGTAGGAGATTTGGGGTAGGAATAACTGAAACATCTAAGTCCTACTGATCCTTCAAGCTTACTTAGCAAGAATGTCAAGTTCAAATCTATTCGAGAAGGGAATTTCCCTTAGACTATCCACCCATGTGACTGGAGGCTTATATCCATGGCCTTAATCAAGTCTCGATTAAGAGCTGAGTGTAGCCCAGAGTCCAAATATGATCCCATATGACCCAAGGTTGGGAACCCCTCAATAAGCCTAAAAGGAGAGAAGCTACTTTGGCTTCGGGACTTATGTCTCCATAACCATCGGAAACAACTGAAGGTTGAAGTCGCGAATTGATGAGGGTCGTAGATTTGGGGATCCAGTGGAGATATCTCTCAGCCGTTAGATCAGACTTGGGAAGGGTAGCATTAAGTACTTTGGCGAAGTTCCACTTTGGGAGAATAGGAGTGGTCTAGCGTCGAGACTCTTGAATGACGGAGTCACAAAATTAATCTGGATTGTCGAGAATAGAGGGATGTGTGTCCATAGATCAACGACTATCCGAAAAGTTTGAGTATTCAGCAGTATAGGGATGCATGATTTTCCCCGAAGCTATGCAAGCCGGAGTAAATCCTAGTTGTGAATGCTAGGTACACGTGGTGATAGATCGAGTGTGGTTTGGGGATTCAGAGCTCCAAAGAGGAAGCTAGAAGATACACACCGAACTCTCAAATTCTGAAATTTCAAAGTAACATGGACCATCGATCCTTGGGTCATTCGGGATCCCTCTCAGCCATCGATCTAAGGAATCCATTGAGAACCCCTCTCAACTTCCCAACCAACCAGGAACGTGTCATGGAATGACACATGGCCCCTAATTGTCCCTTGTCAAATGTTGTCTGTTGGACTAGAGTTGTTGGATGACAAGCTACTTGGAAAGAGATCCTACAGTCCAGAGACTTGGTACTCTAGAGGAACTTGGCCAAGATTTTTCAAGGTGTGAAAAATCTTAAAGTCATGAACGGTGAAGTGAATATCAATCGTTGATAGGTAGAGAACACGTGGCACTAGATCTGAGAGTCCAGAGACTTGTCTCTTCAGGGGATTTGCGATGTGAGGGTTGGTAAGCTCTGAAACCTGGAGTTGTGAAGTAACGAGAGCCATGGATCTCTAGATCTACGTGGATAGATATCAACCGTTATATTTAAAAGAAGTTAGAAGGTTGTATGTCAAGGATTGATGTGGCTCACTCACGTCATCCAGGGTGACGTGGACCCACAACTAAGGTTCCACGTGTCACCAAGATATGGAAGATTCATAAACCCCTTTATTCCTATTAGAGTATGATATGTGTCACCCCCTAATGAGGACACATGTCACCCCTGGTTCTCATCATGTTTCAACTTCTGGTTCATGCCCACCTGGTCAATGTGGTTGGTGATGCAATTGGGAGTCTGAGAGTCTGCGACTTCAGGAGTTCAGAAGATTTGGGTGTAGTATAGTAAATGGAGTTCCAACGTCGATCGTCGATCGTTGAACACCAAACTTTCAACGACGATCATCGATTATTGAATTCCAAAACGTTTAACGTCGATTGTTGATAGTTGAACGTTGAAAAAGGGATGTTCAATGTAAAACGTTGAACGTTGATTAGCGAATGGCTAAGGTCATGTGGCGATATTTTGGGACTTCAGGGAGTAATAAAAAGGTGCGTTCAACATTGAACGCTGAAGACCCCAACTAATAACGCACGAGTAACTATGGGATGCAATAACTTGCATACCAGAGCTCAGATTTTAGTGTGATGGTGACTGTTAGAAAGCTCGTGGCGAGTAGTAGTCAATGGAGATCCCAGAATTAGGATTTGATATAGGTATTAAAAAAAAATTTGATTCCCCATCCCTAGAAAGGGTATTTAGGGGTTGGGTGTGTTACAAATTAGTATCATAGCATGGCAATAACTCTTGGCTACTTGGGCTCGTGCATGAGTCGCATAAAAAAAAATAGAGAACTTTTATGGGGTAACACCCTACCTTACCCCTCTTCTATAAGAAACTTGTTTGAACCTCTACTGAAAAGAGGAACGAAACCTTCTATTGTTGATAGATGTTTTGGAATTCTACACTGTATGTTGCTAATGTTTCCAAATAAAGGAACTGACTTCACTTTCCAATGATATGTGTTGTTCATGAATTGGTAGATTAGTAACTAACAGAAAATGTTTTATCAACACTCAAGCAGTCAACGAACATCAGGAAAAACTACAACATAAGGGATGGTGATACACCATGAGTTGGGGGAGAGCTCCCACAATAGAGAAGAAGAATCTGATGAAAGGAGGGTGGTGGAAACCCCTCCAGATTTGGCCAAAACCGTAAGAAGCCTCATGGCAGAATTATAGATTTGTAAGGATAACAATGAAAGGCTAATAAAGGAGCAGGAAAAGTAGACTGAAATTAATGTAGTCCTACTGCAAATCCTATCAAATATACAAAGGAAACTGCAACATGGTCCATCTTCGAGTCATGTGGACAGGCATCATGCTAAGAAAACTCCAAATCCACCTAATATACAAAATCATGGTTCAGAAAGTGGCCACACTAGGAGGAGCACCTCAAGGAATGCCCAATGTGGAGCTAAGAGACACTCACCAGAATATTCCTTTGAGGACACTGACAACTCTAAGGAATATTCTAGTGGCAAAACTAGCTCCCAATCTCAGACGAAAGGAAAGAAGAGGAAACATTCCAAGAGTCGTGACCCTGAAGAATTCAAAAAATCCAAACCGCCCACCTTCGATGGAGAGATTAAGAACGGGGAAGAAGAAGAAGTTTGGCTCTCATATTGAAGAAGTACTTTAGAGTCCATGACTACTCTAAAAACTTAAAGGCTCAGATAGCCATTTTTAACCTGAATGGGAAAGCTTCCATTTGGTGGGAGGACCTTAGGAATGTGAAAGGAATCCATGAGAAGGACTTGTCATGGAAACAATTTGAGAAGTACTTCAAGAATAAGTACATGTCAAAAAAGTACTTTGATGGGAAGACCAAGGTGTTCTATGAACTCAAGCCGGTAAAACTCACCATAGATGAATATATCAACAAATTTATTGAGCTGATGAGGTATGTGCCCTACATAAAGGATGAAAAAGTAAAGATGCAATGATTTATTAGTGGATTACCTCATTCCTACCAAGACATAATTGAGTTTGATGGGACAAATAATTTAGAAGATACTATCTGAAAGACAAGGTATTGCTATGATAAATTAAAGAATAAGACAGAACCCCATGAAGACAAGAAGAAGAAAACAATTTGGGATTCAAGAAGAAGGGGTTTGAATCCTCGATATTTAAGAACCATGGGAAGATCTATAGGATGAGCCTTCCTACCAAAAGTGTGTATCAGCAAAAGTTTCCATCCTAGAGTGGAAATAAACCATTTGGAGCAGCTCCAAGTAAGACTAATAACACGAAGAGAGAACCCTTGAAATGTTGGGGTTGTGGAGAGGAAAATCTACCGAGGGACTGTCCGCATAGGAAATAGAGCAATAAGAGGGTCTACAATGTCCAAGAGGCTACCAAATTCAACGATGTCGCTAGGATCATGCCTCAAATTTATGCAGCCTTGGATAATAGACAATCTCACCGCCAAGCTTCAGTGGTGGAGATGGAAGGTATGATTGTCAACCATCTTGTTTCCATTTTAATTGACCATGGTTCTAATTTGAGTTATGTTGCCCCTCAAAATATTGAGAAATGTAAATTGAAACAATTTAAACATGTTAAATCATGGCTGGTACAACTAGCCACTTGAACCAAAAGAAAAGTAGCAGAGGTCATACCAGCATGCCAATTCGTTATAAGTGGGTTTCCCACCCAATAGAACCTAAACATACTTCCTTTAGGATATTATGACATGTTGATTAGCATGGACTGGTTGGCTTCCAACAAAACCAAGCTAGACTGGTATAGTAAAACTTTGGAGTGTGAAAATGAAGAAGGGAGAAGGGTAACCCTACAAGGGATTCAAAATCCTGTCTCAGTAAGAAAAATATCAACCCTCCAAGTGAAGAAGTATTGCAGTAAGGGATGTCCCTTTTATGCATTACAAGTACTAAAATCTATTGAGAATGGCAAACCCATCCTAGAGGACCATCCCATATTAAGAGAATATAAATATATATTCCCAGAAGAGGTGTCAAGTCTACCTTCAAGAAGGGATATTGATTTTTCAATAGAACTTGTACCTGGAGCGGTGCCAATATCTAGAACACCCTATAGAATGAGTACACCAGAGCCAGTTGAGCTCAAACTACAACTGAAGGAGATGTGGGACAAAGGCTACATTCGGCCTAGTGTGTCCCCATGGAAAGCACCAAATTTGTTTTTGAAGAAGAAGGATGACACACTTAGATTATGCATAGATTATAGACAACTCAATAAGATGACCATCAAGAATAAGTATCCCTTACCAAGGATCTATGACTTGTTTGAACAATTAAGAGGTGCTACAATATTCTCCAAGATTAACTTAAGGTATGTATACCATCAGGTCTGAATTAAATATGAAGACATCCACAAGACAACCTTTAGGACAATATATGGTCACTATGAATTTGTGGTGGTGTCATTTGGGCTTACCAATGCACCAACCACTTTTATGTGCTTAATGAATAACATACTCAAAAATTTCTTGGATAGGTTTGTGTTGGTTTTCATTGATGATATCCTAATCTATTCCAAGAATAGGGAAGAGCATGAAGAACATCTCAATCTAGTACTCCAAGTACTAAGATAACATCATCTCTATGCTAAGATTAGTAAGTGTGACTTTTCCAGAAACAAGTCCATTACTTAGGACATGTTATTTCTGAGGAAGGAGTGGCAGTTGATCCTAAAAATATTAAATCCATCATGGATTGTCCTACTCCAAGGGATGTATCTGATATCATATCCTTTATGGTCCTAGAAGGATACTATATGAGATTCATAAAGGAATTCTCCAAGATTGGTTTCCTAATCACCTCCCTTCAGAAAAAGGGGGTTAAATTCATTTTCACATTAGAATGTGAAGAAATATTTCAAGAGTTGAAATACATTCTAACCAATGCACTTGTACTGAAGATTGCAGACCCAAACAAGGACTTCCTTATGTGTATAGATGACTACAAGGAAGGGCTCGGAGAAGTCCTTATGCAAGAAGGACATGTGATTTGCTACGAATCCATAAAATTGAATGAGCATGAAGTCAATTATGTCACCCACATTATGGAATTGGCTGCCACAGTGCATTCTTTAAAAATGTGGAGGCATTACCTCTTATGTAGAATATTTGTACTTATGGCAGACCATAGTGGGTTAAGGTATTTGTTTGACCAACCAAAACTCAATGTGAGACAAGCTAGGTGCATGGCTTTTCTTAGTGAGTTTGATTTTGAAATCAAACATATCAAAGGAAAGGAGAATAGGGTGGTTGTTTCCCTTAGTAGAAATACGAAAGTAGTTCAATTGGCAGCTATAAGCGCTAGTGAATCAAACATCAAAGAGAGAGTCAAAAGTGCACAAGAAACATATATATTTTTCAAGACCATGACATCATACCTAAAGCAAGATCCCACATCATTGAAGTACGAAGGCTATCAAATGCTTAATGATGGCCTGTTGAATTACAAGGGAAGATTGTATATTTCGAATTGTGATGACTTGAATAGGTTCATAATGGATGAAATACACAAAAGACCGTATACGGGTCATCATGGTTATCATAAAATGATCACGACCACTAGGAAACTATTTTATTAGCCCGGACTGAAAAATGACATAGTTGATTACTTAGCTAAGTGTCTAGAATGTCATCAAGTCAAGGAAGAGCACCAACACCTAGTAGGGATGTTGCAGCCCCTACCAATTCCCGAATGGAAATGGGAAACCATCTCCATGGATTTTATCACAGGATTTCCAAGATCAACCAAACAGAATGACACCATCATGGTAGTTGTGGAGAAACTAAGAAAGGTTTCTCACTTCATACTCGTCAAGTCAAATTGCAAGGAAATAGACATTGCCAACATTTTCATGAAAGATATATTTAGGCTGCATGGCATGCCTAAGGAAATTATATCTGACAGAGATACAAAATTTACTTCAAACTTTTGGAAATCTCTATTTGTTGGTTTTGAAACAAATACCATCAAACTGATGGGAATATAGAGAGGGTAAACCAATTGTTAGAAGAAATGTTGAGGATGCATGTAATGCATCAACCCAAGAAGTGGGAGGACTACCTACCACTGGTAGAATTTTCCTACAACAATGTCTATCAAGATTCATTAAAAATGAGCCCTTTTAAAGCCCTCTATGGAAGACAATGCAACATTCCAATCAGTTGGAACAAATCAATAGACAGAGTTAGAATTAGGCTAGATATGCTAAAGGAATCAGACAAAATCTGAGGATAGCCCAAGATAGACAAAAGAGCTATGCAGACATGAAAAGGACTCCTAGAGAGTTCAAATAAAGGGATCATGTGTATCTTCGAGTTAGACCCAGAAAAAGTTATTTGAGGATGGGATCTTGTGCCAAAATGGCACCTCGGTATTGTGGACCCTTTGAAGTTTTGGATAGAGTGGGACCAATAGCCTATTGGCTAGCACTTCCTCCCATAGTGAAGGCACACAATGTTTTCCATGTTTCTTTATTAAAGAAGTATGTACATGATTATAATCATATTATTGATTGGTCTATGATTTAGGTGGAACCCGAGGGAGAATTCCTGCTAGAACCTCAATGCATAATAGACAAGAAGGAAACCCCACTTGGGAACATAACAATTGCATAGGTCAAGGTGCAGTGAAAACACTTTGGCCCAGATGAGGCTACATGGGAAATGGAGGATGCCATGAAATATGCATATTCATTTTTGTTTACTTATGTACATACAAAGCACATCAACAGATAGAACATTGAGGATGATGTTCCTTTAAGGGGGAGGGGATTGTAATACCCCGGTTTCCCCCAGCTTGTAAATATAAATATAAATGACCAAGAGACTATGGCAGACTAAATATGTGTGAATGTTTGATTTGATGAACCTCTATATAAAAGGGTCAATGTATGAATTTTTTGTTATTAATAGAAATTGGAGTTACAACTGTTGAAAGGGGGGGAGTTTACCAAGATATACCATGGATGTTATGAGAGAGATGGTGAGAGAAACCAAGAAGGGTACAACTGCTAAAAGAGGGGAGTTTTCCAAGATAGACCATAGATGATATGAGAAAGATGGTGAGGGGAACCAAGAAGGGTTGAGATGACCCTCACCAAACCAGTACTTACTAGGTGTAATTGCTCAACAGTCCTCTAACCTAGAAATGAATTACCAGTCAAGCTGGTAGTTGGAAGGCCATCCTCAAGAGTTAATGAGGATATGGGGCAGGGTACCCATTTGTAAGGATTCTATGCCAGACCATGAATTGGGGATTCGGACCCATGCAACCTTGTTGAGGAAGGAAAGAAAGGAGGTAATTCGGGGGACATAGAGAGATATGTAAGGAAGCAGAGTAGATAAAACAATCTCTAGAAGATAAGAGAGCATGTTTTCGACTCAGGAGTTGAGAAAAAAGTTGAGAATCAAGATCCTTTTGGCTGTAAGAATCCATGGGCAGGGTTTCTCTACAATTTGATAAATGAGGCTCATGAGTGAATGAGGAAGTGCTCGTGCAAACCTCCTTGCTTGGAGTAGAGAAAACCAGTTGCCAATTTCTTTTGGGAGGAGGAGAGTAACCTTCGTCCCTGACTATCGTGGAGCAAGGAGAAAGAATCTCTCTCAGAGAATCATGGTCTATCTCGAGGGTGGTCAGTGGTAAATTCATCAAGAGTGGTTGTGCCTATGGTTGGGAGGAAACATGCACTCCTTTCAACAATCACTTCACATTTTCCATTTATGATAAGTATTTTCATACTCGGTGTGATGATTGAATGTCTTTGTTTATGGTTAATTCTTGCAGTATTTGAACAATTATTAGAAATGCTCATTTGCTTTTGTAAACTGCTATATTTACATGGACTTTGATTTACCTCAGTTTATCTGTTAGAGAGTTATGGGATATGAATCATGTTGATATTATGGTATCTTTGAGAGGTATCAACCTCCATTGTGACCTTTGACAAGATTAGAATATTCCAGAAGAAAGAAAAGAAGTGAACGTAACCCTAGAAGAGATGTCGGTTGAGAGAGATAATTAATATGAATTAATTAGTACCCAGAATGAGAAGTCGTCCCAGGCAGTATTCCAAGACTAGTATAAATACAGGGTGTCAATCTTCATTTGACACACACTTCTCAGAATTGCAAAGAGGCACTTGTGTGCACTGCAGTCTGGTAGTCTTGTGCGCAAGTTCTGGAGAAGGTGTTGCCACCAATTTTGAAGCCTATTACTTCTATCTTTTTGGGTTGGACTCTCTGATCAGCTTTGGTTACTTCTTGCTCAGTGCATTAGGATTTCTTGGCTATTGGATTTATACCAAGATTCTTCTCTCTGTCAAGGTCAAGGTGCTCGGAGGGTGGCTTCAGCCTATGGTTGGGTTACAATAGTGATATTGTTTATGGTAAAACGAGCACATTCTAATAGGTTATGGGCCCACACCTCCTTCATTCATTATAACCACTGGAAGGAAGCATAGCCATTAGGATACTAAGCTCACTGAAGAACTGTCACTGGGGTTACTAGCAGGATCAACTTCCAAGACACTGTCATTAGGGTTAGTAGCAGGAGCAGTTGCAGAATCCCTAAAATCTCAATCCAGCACCTTGTGATGGAACATCTCATTCAAGAAGAAAGTATTCAAGTGCGTCTTAGTCCAGTGCATCTCTTGGCACTCTTAGAAGGAAGAAACGTCAAAGTTGAATTTGTGGATCAAGGCATGACCAGTCACCAATCAACCGAAGTCATGAGTGAAAAGACTAGTCATCTACACTACTCAACACTCACAGGAACGATTGAAGATGACATGTGGATAATTGATAGTGGAGATTCTAGGCATATGATGGGAGATCAAGCCAAACTCTCAAATCTAAATGAGAAGAAGACATCGTACAAGGTAGAGCTTGGAGACAAAAGCACTTACCCAGTCAAAGGATTTGGACAAGCCTTTGTCAAGTTGAAAACAAGTAACAATGTTCATTTGAGCAATGTCTTATATGTACTTGGTTTAGAAAAGAATCTTGTATCCACATCCTGCCTAGAAGAAAAAGGAAACATAATAGATTTCATAGTTGGAAAATATTTATCTTGGCATAAAGACTCCAACATAGAGAATGGTAGGGTTATTGGAAGCCGCGAAGAAAATCTATATAGACTACTAGAACAAAATGAAGAAGCTCTTGTACATGATGAAGTCAATCCCAATGAACTTTGGCATAGAAGGTATGCTCATATTAACTATCAAGCATTACCTTTTCTCAAAAATATGGTTGAAGGAATACCAGAATTGCAGTCTACACATGAAGGAATTTGCAAAGGATGTGCTCTTGGAAAGAATATCAAGAAACCATTCCCAAGCAACAAAAATAGATCTAAGGATATTCTAGATCTAATACACTCAGATGTTTGCAGTCTGATGCCATTCAAATCTCCAGGAGGTTCTCTTTACTACATAATCTTCATAGATGATTATTCAAGAAAGACTTGGTTATATCTTTTGAAGACAAAGGACAAAGTATTCAGCAAGTTTCAAGAATTCAAAGTAGAGATAGAGAACCTCACGAACAAGAAAATCAAGACCTTAAGAACAAATAATGGAGGGTGATACACATCAAAGGAATTAGTTTCATTATGTAAATCAGCAGGGATTAGGAGGGAGCTGACTATTCCTAATAATCCTCAACAAAATGGTGTAGCATAAAGGAAGAACAGATCTATTCAAGAAATCATGAAGGCACTACTAAACGATCAAGGTTTATCCATGTTCTTATGGAGAGAAGCAACCATGAAAACAATATATGTCCAGAACAGAATTCCTTGCCGCATATTGAAGGATATGACTCCAAAAGAAGCCTTCTCAGGTAAGAAACCTAATGTGGAAAACCTAAGAATATTTGGATGTCCTGTTTACTCTCACATTCCCAAGGACAAAAGGAATAAATTAGAACCCTCAGGAAAGAATGGCATAGTCATGGGATATAGCGAATCATCTAAGGCTTATAGAATCTATATCCTGGAACAACATAAGATTGAAGTCAGCAGAGACCTGACCTTCAATGAAAAGATGGATTTCAAAAAATCCATAGAAGAAAATATAGAAGAAGAAGAGTATGAAGATCCTATTGAAGAAAGCATAGAAAACCAAAATGACGAAAAGGAACAATTTTATCATCCGATGCAACCATGTGAGACCATTGATGTAGACACCGTACCTAAGACCAAGAAATGACCATCTTGGCATGAAGCTACCTTACAAGAAGTAGAAAGACTCAAGGCCCTAGATGGGACTTTTAGAAAAAGTAAGAAGCCCAAAAGATTCTCAAGCTATGCAGCATGTATGACAAAGCTTCTAAATGAAGAACCTACCATGTTTGAAGAGGAAATTTAGAAGAAACAATGGAAATAATCTATGATGGAAGAACACCAATCCATCATGAAAAATGATGTATGGGAAATTGTGCCTAGACCTAAAGAAAAATCAATAGTAACTTCAAAATGGGTATATAAGATCAAACATGAAGTAGATGGAAGCATGGATAAATATAAAGAAAGGCTCGTAGCTAGAGGGTTCTCCCAAAAGGAGAGAGAAGACTAGGACAAAAAAATTTCTCCAGTCGCTAGATATACTTCCATTAGAGCTATCATATCTCTTGTCGCTTCCATGGGATGGAGTTTACATCAGATGGATGTAAAAACAGCTTTCTTGAATGGAGAAATTGAAGAAGAAGTATATATTGAACAACCTCAAGGGTTTGAAGTACATTCCAAAGACACTCATGTTTGTAGACTAAATAAATATTTATATGGACTCAAGCAAGCTCCAAGAACTTGGTATGCTAGAATCGACAGCTATCTAATGAGACTCGGTTTCTCCAAAATTCATGCAGATCCAAATCTTTACTACAAAGTCGTGAACAATGCGCCTGTGATTCTACTACTATATGTTGACGATCTATTCCTAACAGGTGAAGATTCTCTCATCATCCAGTGAAAAAAGGAACTAGCTTCTAAGTTTGATATGAAAGATCTTGGTCTCATGCATTATTACTTGGGACTAGAAGTATCGCAGAAGTGTGGTGAAGTATTCCTTGGAAAAGGAAAGTATGCAATAAATATTCTTCAGAAGTTTGGAATGATGGATTGCAAATCCATGGAAACTCCTATGACTACAGATATAAGAAAATTAAGAGATTCAAATTCTAATCCAGTAGATCCATCACTATATCGACAATTGATTGGGTCATTGATGTATTTGGTAAATACTCGACCAGACATTTGCTTTGTCGTGAACACACTAAGTTAGTTCCAGGTGGAACCTAGACATGAGCATTGGACAACTGCAAAGCATGTTCTAATATATATTCGTGGAACACTAAACTGTGGTTTAAAATATACCACATCCAGTGATATACAACTTCATGGATTCATAGATTCAGATTGGGTAGGAAGTGTAGAAGATAGAAAGAGTACTTCAGGGATGTGTGTCATCTTGGGCTCCGCTATGATATCTTGGGGTAGCAGGAAACATAATTTTTTTACAATTAGCACAATAGAAGAAAAATATATCACAGCATATGAGGCATGCACAGAAGCAATATGGCTAAGAAAGCTAATCTTCGATTTATTTGATTAGGTTCCAGATTCGACCATAATACACTGTGACAATAAGAGTTGTATAAGGCTATCAAAACACCAGTGTTTCATGAATGGTCAAAACATATTGATATCAAATACTACTTTATTTGAGATAAATTCCAGGAAGGAGAAGTAAAGCTCCAGTATATCCCCATAGATGAGAAGACAACAAATATCTTGACAAAGCCTCTGTCTAGAATAAAGTTTGCATATTTCCAAGACAAATTGGGGATCGTGGAAATAACTCCCTTAGTTGAAAGGGAAGAAATGACTCTCCAGGTTGGGAGTGAACACTAACATATTATTGAATTGAGGACAGTCATTTTCAAGTTTCAAAAATGGTCCAGCTTGGGCAGTTCCTTTCCAGTTCGGAAAGTGGTTTGAGATTTCTAATGGACGTGCATTTTCTAGTTCAGAAAATGGTCTAGATTGAACGGTCATTTTTGTAATGAAAATGGTTCGATGGATTGTTTATGTACCATAGACAGTGATATCCCATTGTGGTTAACATGGGGAATGGTCTAGGGCGGTCTCTCTTCTTGAGGGTTACTCAAGAAGACTAGCCTGCCTCACCGGATAGTCATTCTTTCGAAGCTCACAGTTGTGAGCAGTTTCGAAGAATGGTTCATTTTGGAGGTTGGTGCAGGACAGTCATTTCCTTAGGAAATGGTATAGACATTCATTCATTAGGGAAGATTGATTCTCTCTAGATTGCAATTTTTTTAGTGCCAGAGGAATGGTCTAGGTTCAGCAATCAGGGACAAGCATTCCCTAGGGTAGACTCATTCTCTCCAGGTTGCACTTTGTTTAGTGTCGGAGGAATGGTCCAGGTGAAGCAATCAGGGACAATAAATCCTTATGGCACACTCATTCTCTCCAGGTTGCACTTTGTTTAGTGTCAGAGGAATGACCCAGGGTGGGGAATGGTCCAGTCTCAGAAATCAGGGCAATTATTCTTCCTTGCTTGAGAAGAATAGTTCAGATATCCCATCATTGATGTTCTACTCTGAGGGAAGATGATATTTTAGATCTCACAAATGTGAGTGAAAGAATGGCCCAGATGATTCAATTTATATCATAACAATATTTTCTATGCAGGTTGATATTAGATGATTGTTATGAAGACTACATGTATCAAGACAATAGAGATATGCTATTGTGGTGGATATGTTCCACTGTTTATGACTATGTGTCAGAGTTTGAGTAGTTGTGTACTACTATGGATAAACATAGTTGTTTTCTATCAGTTGACATTGTACCAGTTGTCATGGAGATTATCTAGTTGGATAATAATGATGGTGCTTGTGATGCTACCAATTGAGTGGTTTGTTTGTTATCAAGACCATTATCAATTATACCTCCCTAGCTAGGAGGGAATGTTGATATTATGGTAGCTTCGGGAGGTATCAACCTCCAATGTGACCTTTGACAAGATTAGAATATTTTGGAAGAAAGAAAAGAAGTGAACGTAACCCTAGAAGAGATGTCGGCTGAGAGAGATAATTAATATGAATTAATTAGTACCCAGAATGAGAAGTCGACCCGGGAAGTCTACCGGGATTAGTATAAATATAGGGTGCCATTCTTCATTTGACACACACTTATCAGAATTGCAGAGAGGCACTTGTGTGCACTGTAGTCTGGCAGTCTTGTGCGCAAGTTCTAGAGAAGGTGTTGCCGCCAGTTCTAAAGCCTATTGCTTCTATCTTTTTGGGTTGGACTCTCTGATCAGCTTTGGTTACTTCTTTCTTGGTGCATTAGCCTTGCTTGGCTATTGGATTGCTATCGGGATTCTTCTCTCTATCAAGGTCAAGATGCTCTGAGGGTGGCTTTGGCCTATGGTTGGGTGACAATAGTGATATTGTCTATGGTAAAATGAGCACATTCTAACAAATCCGTAGGAGAGTCAGGGTAGGATAAACAGAAACGTCTGAGTCCTGTCAATATTTTGAGCTTACTTAGCAAGAATGTCATGTTCAACTTTGCGGGAGAAGTGAATTTCCCTCAGACTATCCACCCATGTGACCGAGGGCTCATATCCATGGCCTTAATCAAGTCTCGACTAAGAGCTGAGTGTAGCCAATAATCCAAATATGATCCCATATGACCCAGGGTTAGGAACCCCTCACTAAGCCTGAAAGGAGCGAAGCTAGTTTGGCTTTGAGACTTATGACTCCACAACCCTCGGAAATAGCCAAAGGCTGAAGTCTCAAATTGATAAGGGTTGTATATCTAGGGATCCAATGGAGATCTCTCTTAGTCGTTAGATCAGACTTAGGAAGGGTAGCATTAAGTACTTTGGTGAAGTTCCACTTCAGGAGAATAGGAGTGGTCTAACATCGAGACTCCCAAATTCCGGAGTCACGAAGTTAATCTGGACCGTTGAGAATAGAGGTACGCGTGTACACATATCAACAACTATCTATAAGTTCTAGTATTCAACAGTATAGGGACGCATGAGTTTCCCTAGAGCTCTGCAATCCAGAGTAAATCCTTTCCGTGAATGTTAGGTACACATGGCGATAGATTGGGCTTGGTTTAGGGATTCAGAGCTCCGAAGAGGATGCTATAAGATACATTCCAAACTCATGAATGTCGAACTTTTGAAGTAACATGGAGCGTCGATCCTCAAATCCTTCGAGATCCATCTCAATCATCAATATAAGGAATCTGTTGAGAACCCCTCTCAACTTCCCAACCAATCGGGAATGCGTAGTGGATCGACATGTGGCCCCTACTTGTCCCCTGTCAAAGGTTGGTTGTTGGACTAGAGTTGTTGGATGAGAGGCTACGTGGCAAGATATCCTATAGTCTTGAGACTTGGTACTGCAGAGGAACCTGGCCAAGATTTTTCAAGGTGTGAAAAATTCTGAAGTCATGAATGACGAAGTGAATCTCAATTGTTGATAGGTAGAGAACACATTGCACTAGATCAGAGAGTCTGGAGACTTGGCTCTTCAGGGGATTCATGATGTGAGGGTTGGTAAGCTCCGAAGCCCATATTTGTGAAGTAACAGGAGTCGTGGATCTCTGGATCTACATGGATAGATCTTAACGGTGATATTTGAAAGAATTTATAAGTTTGTATGTCGCGGGATGATGTGGCTCACTAACGTCATCCAAGGTGATGTGGACCCGCAACTAAGGTGCCATATGTCACTAAGATATGGATGATTCATAGACCCCTTATGCCTATTAGATCATGACATGTGTCACCCCTTAATGAGGACACATGTCACCCATGTCCCTCACTGCGTGTCAGATCTGGTTCATGCCTGCCTGCACAACATGGTTGGTGACGTAACCGAGAGCCCGGTATTTCGGGAGTTCGAAATATTTGGGGTGTAGTATAATAAATGGACGTTCAAAGTCGATCATTGATCGTTGAACGCCGAGTGTTCAATGATGATCGTCAATTGTCGAACATTGAACGTTCAATGATGATCGTCGATTGTCGAATGCCGAAAAAGGGACATTCAATGTAAAACGTTGAATGTCGATCATCGAATGGCTAAGGCCATGTGGTGAGATGTCGAGACTTCGGGGATTAAGAAGAAGGGGCGTTCAACGTCGAACGTCGAATACCCCAAATAACAACGCCCAGGTAACTACGAGAGGCAATAAATTGCAGACCAGAGCTCATATTTGAGATAGTTAGGAAAAACAAAAATTTGATACCCCATCCCTAGAAAGGGTAGTTAGGGGTTGGGCGTGTTACATTTCTAATGAAGCGATTATTTAATATGAAGATGTTAGAAGGTGGGTTTGTTGCAGATCATTTAATTGAATTTAATACGATTATTGATCATCTAAGTTATGTAAAAGTGGACTTTGATGATGAGGTCAGGGCTCTTTTAATGTTATGCTCATTGCCAGAAAGATGGAATGGCTTGGTCATGGTTGTAAGTAACTCTGTCTCTAGTTCAAACACTCTAAAATTTGATGATGTTGTTGGTGTTATCCTTAGCAAGGAAATGCGATGGAAAAGCACAAGTGAAACATCATGTAATGGGTTAAACATGGAGAACAGGGGAAGACAAAAGGATAGAGGAAAGGGCTTAGGGAACGATGAAAATTCTAGGAAGGGAAGATCCAAATCAAGACTGGGAAAGATAGAGTGTTGGAATTGTGGGAAGAAAGGACATCTAAAGAAAGACTGCAGAGCTCCAAAGAAGCAAAGAGATGGACAACAAGAAAAAAATCAGGAAGCAAATGTAATGGGTGATGTGTTACAAGATGCTTTGATTCTTTCTGTATATAATATTTTTAAATCTTGGGTAGTAGATTAAGGGGCTTCATTTCATGCCACACCCCATAGAAAACATTTTCTAGATTCTGTTCAAGGTGATTTTGGACAGGTTTATTTGGGTGATGATGCACCATGCAAAATTGTTGGAATGGGTGAGGTACATATAAAGCAAAAGAATGGAAACCAATGGTTGTTGAAAGTGGTAAGACATGTTCCAGATCTAAGAAAAAATATAATTTCAATAGGGTAGTTGGCAAGTGAATTTTGTATATCCATATTTACAGATAAGGTGTGGAAGGTCCCCAAAGGATCACTAGTGATAGCAAAAGGAGAGAAGGTAGGTACATTGTATTTATATACTGGTAATACTAACTCTTCTATCTCTTTAGATTCTACAGGAGTGGATACAACACTGTGGCATCATAATCTTGGACACATAAGTGAGAAGGGGATGTAGATACTTCACAAAATAAATTTGTTGCCAGATCTTAAACAAATTGATTTGGATTTCTATGAGCATTGTGTTTATGGAAAACAAAAGAGAGTCATATTTCTCAAAGTTGGAAAAGAAAAGAAGAGTAAAAGGTTAGATCTTGTGCATACAAATGTATGGGGACCAGCTCAGGTATCATCTCTAAGTGGCTCTCGTTATTATGTTACTTTTATTGATGATGCAACTAGAAAAACTTGGGTTTATTGCATTTGATAAAAATATGATGTTTTTGATACTTTTAAGAAATGGAAAGCTTTGGTTGAGAATGAGACAAGAAAAAGGTTGAAGTATCTCATATCAGACAATGGAGGTGAATATTGAAGCAAGGATTTTGATGATTATTGTTCATACTATGGTATTTGTAGAGAGAAAATAGTTCCAGGAACAACACAAGAAAATGGTGTGTTAGAAATGATGAACATGACAATCATGGAGCGTGCAAGGAGTATGATATTGCATGTTGAGTTTCCCTTACAGTTTTGGGTAGATGTTGTAAATACTATTGTTTGCTTAATAAACAAAGGACCTTCAAGGTATTTGGATCGTGGCATTCCAAATAAGGAATGGACAGGTAAAAAGGTAAAATATTCATTTATGAAGACATTAGGTTGTGAAGCATTTGTCCATATTGATAAATAAAATAGAACAAAGCTTGAAGAAAAATCCAAGAAGTGTACCTTTATTGAATATGGTGTTAATGGTTTTGGTTATCGCTTATGCGATTATGAAAATCACAAAATCATTAGAAGTAGAGATGTCATATTCAATGAAAAGGTCATGTACAAAGATCAGTTGCAGGGAAAGAAACAGGAAAAAGAAAAAACAAAATACACAATGCTTGATGAGATCACTGAAAAATCATCTCCAAAGGTACCAGAAAATAAAAATGTACAACAACAAGAGCAACATGTACCTCAAACTCCTTCAAGTGTTGTTAGAATATATACCAGGTTAAGTAGACCCCATGAATGGTACTCTCCTCCATTGTATTATTTATTGTTCACTAATTGTGGTGAACAAGAATGTTATGAAGAGGAAATGCAGGTAGACACTAAAAAGAAGTGGGAGCAAGGCATGAACGAGGAAATGTATTCCTTGGTAAGAAACCAGACTTAGGACTTGGTTCAGTTGTTTGCAGAAAAAATATCATTGTAGAATAAATGGGTCTACAGGTTGAAGGAAGAAGATGGAGGAAAAAAGCGGTACAAGGCTAGACTTGTTGTAAAGGGGTTTGGACAAAAGAAAGGTATATATTTTGATGAAATATTTTCTCCTATTGTTAAAATGACTTCAATTAGAAATATTTTAAGTCTTGTGGTAGTAGAATATTTTCATATTGAACAGTTAGATGTAAAATAATTTTTTTTCCATGGGGATTTCGATGAAGAGATTTATATGCATCAACCACAAGGGTATGAGGTCAAAGGGAAGGAAAATTTGGTATGCAGGTTGAAGAAGTGCTTGTATGTCCTAAAGAAAGCTCCAAGGCAGTGGTGTTTGAAGTTTGACAATTTTATGATAGAACAAGGTTATAGTAGATGCCATTATGATCATTGTGTTTATTTTAAAAGGCTAGAAAATGGAAGCTATATTATCTTGCTATTGTATGTAGATGGCATGCTTGTTGCAGGGACTAATATGCAAGACATAAATGTGCTCAATAAGAAATTATCTAATTCATTTTCGATGAAGGATTTGGGTGCTGCAAAGAAAATCCTTGGTATGAGAATAACAAGAGACAAGAAAAATCGAAAATTGACATTGTATCAGGGTGAGTACATAGAGAAGGTGTAGGAGAGGTTTAGAATGCATAATGAAAAACTAGTTAGTACACCTTTGGCCAGCCATTTCAAATTAACTAAGGAAATGTGTCCCAAGACACAGGAGGAGATAAAATGCATGCTCAAGGTCTCTTATTCATCAGCAGTTGACAACTCGGTGTATGTGATTGTTTGCACAAGACCAGATATTGCACATGCATTGGGAATTGTGAGCAGGTATATGAAAAATCCATGTAAAGAACATTGGGAGGCAGTAAAGTGGATTCTCAAGTATTTGAGAAGTACTGCTACTCATACATTATGTTTTGGAGGTTCAGACACTGTTCTACAGGGATATGTTGATTCAGATATGGCAGGTGATAAAGATAGCAGGAGGAGCACCACATGGTGTGTTTTTACTATAGGTGGAACATCAGTAAGTTGGATTTCAAAACTGCAAAAGGTCGTTTCACTTTCAACAACAGAAGCAGAGTATGTTGTTGCTACAAAGGCTAGTAAATAGATGATTTGGTTACATAGGTTTATGGAGGAATTGGGAAAGAAGAAAGAGAATAACAGGTTGTATTGTGACAGTGAGAGTTCCATTCATCTTTCAAAGAACTCATCCTTCCATTCGAAGACTAAGCATATACAAATCAAGTACCATTTCATACGATCCATCTTGGAAGATGGACATTTGAAGTTGGAAAAGATACATACTAGACATAATCCTATAGACATGTTAACAAAGGGAGTAACTAGGGAGAAACTAAGTTCCTGCTCAGTTTCAGTTGGCCTTCAAGCATGAAGGTGAAGATGATAAATTTTCCAGGTCCAAGGTGGAGTATAGTCCAACATGTACAACATCAGTGGAGTTGTTGTGATCAGTATCCAAGTGGGAGATTGTTGGTTGTGGAGCTTGATTATCTTCCTGATTTAGAGGTTTGTTTCAGACGTGCTTGGACCCCATTCCCTAACAAGGGGGGTGTGGGGAGGATTTCAGCCCACAAATGTCGCTAGGGGGGTCTAGGGGGGTGGTGACAATTTTTGTAGCCCCCCCTGGTGGGGGATTCGGGGGTAGCACCCCCGAAGTGAAATATTGAGAAAAAATACCTTGTAAAATATTGTAATTTCGTAGTCAATCTGTATTGTTCATTATAAGGTCGTAGATATGACGGTAGAAGTTATTTTTAGGATTTTTTTTTCCTAGAAGGCAACTTTATTTTATGAGGGAATTGTATTGGAGTTGTGTATTATCATGAATATTGTATTATGAGAGAGGAGATTGTGAGAGAAAGAAGAGGAAGTTACAACGGGTGTGTTGTAGGTTGTATCCCTTCATTTTGTTGGATAATAAAAATGAAGGACCTGAGAATTTCTCTGGTGGACATAGCTCACACTGGGTGAACCACGTATATCTGTGTCTCTATTGTATTATGTATCTTTTGTGTTTTATTTATGCATTTGTTTTATTTTATTGCTCCGCGATCCTGTTTTTCTAACATGTAGATCTATGTCAGATACATTTATTTACTTGCATTTATATATTGTACGAACTTCGGGATGAAGGTCAAAACAAGAGAGGGTGTATGTAACATCTCATTCTACTGAGCACACTTATATTGACTTATTATTTAAGTACACTTGCATGCAAGTAATCCGGTTATGGTACATTATGATGTCGTTTTGATTATGAGTTAAATATGATGATGATGATGTATTGTGATTTATTGTTACTTTCAGATATATATGTATTGACATATATTATTAATGAGTTATCCTCAGTGTGCAGGACACATCACAGGTTATAGATGTTGATGGCATCAATGGACTCCCTTAGACTCTGAATTGAATCAGGGAGTGGATTGTATTTTGTTTAAGTATTTCATTTATGCACATGAGATATATGATTGATTACATTATGATTTATGTACATGGATTATTGACATTGTTCTTGTCAGTGGATGCAAGCTTGGTGATGCTTGCTAATCTGACTCACATAAGAAGTAAATGGGTCATGCACAGAAACCATACATTTGAGGGAGAGGTGTAACAACGTCCTTGTCACAACCTACTAGCACTCCCATCGTGACATGAACTATAGGTTAACAATTACCTAGTTCAAGAGGTATACAATGTCGTGAGGGAAGACTGAGACAACCTCTCATGAAGAATTCTAAGGGGCGTGCAATAAGGTGGAATCCTTATTCCTTAGAAGCCCTCAGTCTCTCACAAGGTCAACCAACTGAAGTGTTGACTGCAAGGGTCTGACAAACTTCCAAAACCAATGAAAAAGCGAGTGGAAGCCTTGGAGCACGGAGGTGCATCTTGAAGGGCATGCCGCATAATTAAATGTGAGACAATAAATCTAGATGGCCTAAAAAATTAATAAAATGCTTAGACCTTGATAGGACAGAGTAATAATTAATCAACAATTTATAAACATAGAAACATAACTAGAGTCTAAGCCTAAATCTAGTTTAACTCTAACTCTAAATTTAAATAAGGGGCTAAATAAAATGTGAAATAAGTTAAAAGTTTTGAGATAAAAGTCAAACTCTAGGAAAAGAGGGAATACAATTTAAAGGTTTGGAAAATTGTACATGTGTGCATGAAAATAATAAAAGGAATTTTAAAATAGAAAGAAATAAAAACATGAGAGAATAGGTGTACACATAGAAAATCATCTTGAGTCAAACTACCACAACGTCTAACTAGAAGAAGACTCGTAATCCAACTCTAACTAAGATCTAGTTAGGGGACACTCATTAAATGAGAATTTGGGGAACAAAGGGACAACTAAGAGCAAAAATAGGAACACATTGGGGAATGCGAGAGAAATTAGATTTTTAAATAAAATAAAAAGGGTAATTACTTGTGCAACTTGGGGAGAGTGAGACAAGTGTGTGGGTGAATAATCACTAATAAAATAATTAAAAATTCGAATTACTTTTGCATGTGGACAAGTGTCAATGAGAATTTACCTACAAAATAAATGGGGAATAAGGGAAAAGGATCTCACTTTACTTAGTATTGTTATGCTACAAAATTTGGTTAGCCTATGGTTTTACTTGTGAGAGTTGGGAATCCAAACTTGTGGAAAGAGTGGAAGCTCTTCCTTGCAAGGCAAGCTTGGAAGCTATTGTGCTCTGATTTTGTGTTTGGCCTCTTTCGAGGTAATGGTCTTAACAGACTGTTACGTATTGACTTTGATTACTATTAGTGACAATAAGTCTTCGGAAACGGTGATTCTCCCCAACTAGTGTGGCGATTGTACTTGATCATACCAAGATTTGTGATTTTTAACTTCTCTCCTACAAGTCTCTAAGAGATATGTTTGTATCACTACGGGCTCATTGCTTAAACGTGAAACGAAAAAATAACTTGTAACTTCTTCAATCATTCTCTTATCTTGATCCTTGGAGCAGAGAGTTTTGCCCAATATCCATTGGTTGTCCCTAACTTATTGTTCCACCATCCTTAACTCTTCTTGAAGGTTTATTACATAATTAACATATTCGTTGTAATTAATTGACTTGTCTATCGTGAAGATTACCCAATCCCTTTAGCACCCGAGCTGAGTATAAGGGAGTTGATTGAATACTATCTTGATATTTGGGGACTTCGGTGGTCTTATTGAATCTACCAGGTAAGTGCAATACCAACTTGGACAGTTGTACGTATGTTGCTTGATAATCATGGCACAACTCGATAATATTATTCCTCGACTTTTAATTTGCTTCTGATAAATTTTATTGATACTAAGATCGCGTCAACGCGCTTAAATATATAATTCAACTAATAATGATAACAACTATAGTGTCTCTGAGGAATCATTACGCCCAGTTAACCTCCTAACCTCAAATGAACTTTGAGATTATTATGGTTGTTCGCCCCTCTAACTCATAAATCTAATGACTTTTGGTTCACTTAGATCTTGTTGTAAACCATGTCAATCTTACACTGTAAAGTATATAATCCTAAAAATATATATATTGTATTACATAGTAATCAATATGGTAACGATTTGATTGGGTGGCTACGAATACCCTAAGAGACAATTTATTGAAGGAGCAATTGATCAATCTATTAGCATTGAGTGGATTATCATTCTAGCGTTACATTCCTTAGGACAGTAATAAATCAGATTTTAAAATGCTTTTATTCATGTAAATTCTACTAAATTAATACCATTGAAATCCACTAAGAAACATATGTATGCGATTGTTTTTTAGTTAATAATTGACATTAAATGAATTAATAAGATTCTAGTAGTTTTTTGCATTATCAACAACTGATAATGTCGTATTATATGTGAAAACTTATATCAATAATTTATACCTCAGGGGTATAAATAGAGTTAACAATAAGAGTACCTAATGTATGTCGTTTTTCTGATAAGTAAATAAAAATAATATTTATATGGTTACAATAACTATTAATAAGATTACTATAAGTAAAAACAATATTATGAGGGAGAATTACCTTTTCCCTTATTATCACATTTAGAGATCGAGTTATAATTTTGAATTAATCAATGATGTTAGTATGCCAATATTTTTAAGGAGGTTGATTCATTAATTTAAATCATGTTGTAACAATACTTGTATATTGATGAGTTTTAAATTAATGATTTATCTATTGAATAATTAAGAATTAATTGAATTGCTTAGATGATTCAGTATTATCTGGTTAGAGGACTGATTGTATGTATTCTCTACTTTCTCATTAAGTGGATATTCTTTTTATTATTCATAATGAATGTTATATTATGTACTTGCTCAATTACTTGGAGTATTGATAAATGATTGTGCAGCGTAGTAGATTATTTGTTGTGCCTTAAAAATTTGGTTAAGTATTGTCGTTGATCAAGTATTGGATTTCAAAATGGAATTGAGGTTGTGGGAATTAGATACCTCCTTGTTCCTCGGAACAGTCGTCAGTCCTAAGACCTTAAATGGTCAAAATCAATAGGATGAATCCTGTACTTGAGCGTTGATTATGTTGACATTATGGTAGTTGCAGGAGGTATTAACCTCCACGTGTAACCTTTGAAAAGACTACAATATTCCAGGAAGCAAGAGAAACCCTAAAATGTTGGATAATAACCCTAGGAGATAAGTCACCTCAAGAGAATATTTAATGTTGAGTTATTAGCCTCCAAAAAGAGAAGTCGGCCCAGTCAAGTGAGATAAAATAGTATAAATAGAGGGTGCTAGAACTCATTTGTCACTCTCACTCTCACAATTGCATTAGGACTAGTGGTGCACAAGTTTGGAGGGGGAGTGCAGCTGCAGGTGCTACAACTGGGATTTTGGCTTTTGGTTGGACTTTCTCTTGGTTATGGTTTGGACTTTCTACTTGTTCTTTGGTTATTATTTCTTGGTGCACTAGCCTTGGAGAAAGGTGCACTACCTTGATTGGCTACTGGTTTGCTTCCGAAATTATTCTGTTTGTCAAGGTTAAAGTGCTCGGGGGTGGCCTTTGTGCCTATGTTTGGGTGACAATATTGGCATATTGTCTATGGAAAATCGAGCACATCCCTTTATTTCTAACAGGGTATGGACCCACACTATCTTTAGAAAGTATAACCACTGGAAGATAGATTGGGAATTTATTTGTTAAGCTCGTTATGGCACCAGTTACAACCCTTATATTCGGGCACTTATGATGAAGCATTTGACCTAATTCCTTGAGATCCTAGTGTGTCCTAGCCTAGCACACCTCTTAGTACTCTCAACTAGAAAAAAAACGTCAGGTTTGAATTTTTGGTCAAAGTCAAAGGTTGACTATCAAAGTCAAAGGTTGACTTTTGGTCAAATTGATTTTGTAGTCAAAGTTGAAATTTTAGAGTTTCTAGATTGTTCTAATCATTGAATCTTTTCATTGAGTTTCTAATCTCTTCTTGTCAAGATGGTATCTAGTTTTATATTGGAAGAGAAGTTGGACAATGTTATAAGACTTCAAAGGTATGCACTTGTATATGCTATCCAAGTTATATCGTGTAGTAAAACATGAGTGTGTTTGAAGGAAAAGTATTAGAGACCTTGTCCAAGTTGTAATCTTGGATTTAGTGCATTCAGAGGAACAAACACACCCTTCATAGCAGTTGAGGCTTTAGGTTTCAAGTTTGATTAAATTGTTAAGCTTCAAATTTGTGTATATGAAGGGTCATAGTTGCTACATTACAAATTGTGAAAGCAGTCTTTGAAAGATTCTATTATTGCTAAGTGCAATGAATACTCGACTGCATATGAATATTATTATATATATGCTTATTGTACTTGTTTTCAAGTTGAACTAACATCTCCTCTAGATAGATATTTCAAGTTGAGGCTTTAGGTTTCAAGTTTGATTAAATTGTTAAGCTTCAAATTTGTGTATATGAAGGGTCATAGTTGCTACATTACAAATTGTGAAAGCAGTCTTTGAAATATTATATTATTACTAAGTGCAATGACTACTCGACTGCATATGAATATTATTAATATAGATGCTTATTGTACTTATTCTCAAGTTGAACTAACATATCCTCTAGATAGATATTTCTTTTTTCCTCTTGTTGTTCTTGTTCCGGGAAGGTACCCTTGTGAAATATGTTTGATGAACAATCCTTGTGGAAGCTGTCATAGAAGAAGTTTATAAGGATGACACAACTGACAGATGGGAAGCAATCAAAACAGATAGAAACATACTTAAATAGACTCAAAGGAGTCAGACTCGAAGGAAGTCGGAAATCAAAAAGAAACTAGAACATACTTGTGACACTTTGTAGAAAGCAAAGAGAGATGCAGCAGACAAAAGCATGGACTCTCTCAGATGGAGGGAGATGATCAGAGAATTACAAAAGAAGAGAATGCATATTACTCATTCATGCATGAAGCTAGGATTAGGAGGGAGATAATTCCCAACAATATAAAGAAACTGAAGAAACTGTGAATACCATGAAGCATATGTCCATGTTCTTCATTGGAAGTAGCAACCATGATGAGCAACACATGTTCAATTTGACTCTAGAAGAAGTCTTCTTCGAAAAGAAGCCTTGAATATCCTTGCTTGTCCATCTACATTTATGTTCCTATGGTGGAAGGTTGGATCCTTCAAGAAAGAAGGGCATGTAATATGTAGAAGATTCCATGGACTCTGACATTGAATATAAACATGAGGAAGAACATGAATATTATAAGAAATAAAGAAAATTTAGAACAACCAATTGAACCCACAAGAAGTAGTCAAACGGGAGGAATGGAAGGAATTTGTGATGAAGAACAATGTATGTGATAAATTGTGAAAAAGACTTAAGCATTCATAGATACAAGGCAAGACTCAAGGCTAGAGGGTTCTCCCAGTAGGAGGGAGAAGACTACGATGAAAACTTGTTATAGTAACTAGATATACCTCTACCTAAGCCATTATATCTCCTGCAGTATCCACGGGTTGGAGTTTACATCAGATGAATGTAAATACTGTTCTTCTCAACAGATTAATTGAAGAACAAGTGTATGTAGAGAAACGTCAAGGTTTTTAGGTATACCAGAAAGAGACCCTTGTATGTAGATGGAAGAATACCTTGTATGGATTCAAGAAAACTTGGTGCAGAGCCTCTCATGTATAGTAGAAATGTGGTGAAAACTTCCTATGACATACGAAGTATATTGAAATGGTTCTTTAGAAGTCCAGGATGATGGATTGCAAATCCATGGCAAAATCCCATGATGATAGATCTAAAGAAGTTGAGAGACTCTGATCCAGTAAACCTGTCTCTATATCGACAATTGATTGGCTCGTTAATGTATTTGGATAATACTTAGATGGATATTTTCCTTGCAGTACATTTGAGTTATGATACATATTTGCATGGATTTATCGATTCAGATTGGTCAGGGAGTGAAGATGACAAAATAAGTGCTAATTGGATATGTTTCAGTTTGATCTTTGCGACGATGGCATGGGATAGAAGGAAACATAATTCTATTTCACTCAGCACTGCAGAAGCAGAGTATATTGCATCTTGTGATTCTTGTACAAAAACAATGTGGCTCCGTAAGCTGGTTTTTGGACTGTTTGATCAGGTGTTGAATTTGACCGTGATATATTGTGATGATCAGAGTTATTTGAAGCTTTAAGAGAACACATTGTTCCATGACAGGTCGAAGCACATTGAGATCAAGCATTATGTTCTTCGTGATAAATTCCAGAAGGGAGAATTGGTTCTCCAATATATCTCCACAAATGAGCAGATAACAGATATTTTGGTAAATCCTTTGTCCAAGATGAAAAGTTTGCATACTTAAGGGACATGCTGGGGCTCATGGAGATGACTTCATTATTGAAAAAGGAAGGGATTACTCCTAGGTTGGGAGGGAGCACTGATATGTTATTGATTTATGAACAATCATTTTCCAGTTCAGGAAATGGTCCAGGTTGGGAAGTTCCTTTCCAGTACGGAAAGTGGTTCGATATTTCTGACGGATAATCATTTTCCAGTTTGGAAAATGGTCCAGATCGGACAGTCATTTTCGTAATGAAAATGGTATGATAGATTGTTGATGTACCATAGAAAACAATTCCCCTTGTGGCTAGGGTGTGGGAATGGTCTAGGAAAATCATTCTTCTTGGTAGTCACTCTGAGTAGTGGTCAAGTAGACTGGTCCGCCTCTTCGGGAATTCATTCTTTTGAAGTTCACAATTGTGAGCAGTTTCGAAGAATGGTCCATTTTGGAGGTTGGTGCAGGACAATCATTTCCATAGGAAATGGTCCGGAAAGTCATTCCCCAGGGCAGACTCATTCTCTCCAGGTTGCATTATGTTTAGTGTCGGAGGAATTGCCCATTTAGGTGAATGGTCCAGGTTCAACAATGAGGGACATGTATTCCCTAGGGAAGACTCATTATCTCCTGGTTTCACTATGATTAGTGATGGAGGAATGGCCTAGTTAGGTGAATGGTCCATGCTCATAAATCATGGACAAATATTCTTCTATGCTTGGGAAGAATAGTCCAGATAGCCCATGGCTGATATTTTACTTTCTGAGGGCAAATGTGAGTGGAAGAATGGCCCAGATGACTCGGTTTGTATCATGATATTGTTGATATCAGATGATATGATTGTTGTGGATATTGTATGTCTCTGGACAATAGTTGTATGTTACTATGGTGGATGTGATCCATTGGTAGTGATTGTGTGTCATTTGTTAGTAGTTGTGTGCTACTAGGAGTGGTTGTGTACCACTAGGTAGTAGTTGTGTACTACTATGGATAGACACAGTTGTGTTCTATTGGATGGAATTGTTCTGATTTCCATGGAGACTATGACTAGTGTTGGAGATGATTTCCATCTCGATGTATAGTCAGTGTGTTGATGGACAGACATTCTCCAAGTGGAGAATGGTCTAGGCAGGACAAATTGTCAATGGACAGACATCCTTCTTGTGGAGGATGGTCTAGGTTGAAATATTACTGGTGGAAAGACATTCTCCCTGTGGAGAATGGTCCAGGTTGATAGATTGTTGATGTACCATGGATAGTTATTCTTCTAGGACATATGTCCAGATTAGAAGAATGGCTTGTCTCCTTGAGTTCACAGTAGTGACTAGAGTGGAGAGATTGGTATAGGATATACATTTTCCCTGAATTCACAGTAGTGATCGGAGGGAAAATGGTCAATGAAAGTCATTCTTCTAGGACGTATGTCCAGATTAGAAGAATAGTCATTGTATCCCATGATGTGGCTTCCAACATATGTTGGAACATTTATTCTTCTAGGAAATATGTCCCGATTAGAAGAATGGTTCTTGTATCACTCCCGTGGAGTGAGTGACTTATTAAACATCATGCCCAATTACTCAAATGGAGTATGGCTTCGAGATATGATGCAGTTGATGTTATCAGATGATACCGATAGTGATGATGTTGCTCATTAGTTGACCTATGTGATCGTGAGATAGTCTGTGTGGCTATGATTATGCTACCAGTTGAATGGTTTGTTTGTGCTCAATACCATTGCCTTTAATACCTCCCTATCTAGGATGGAGTGTTGACATTACGGTAGCTGCAAGAGGTATTGACCTCCACATGTAACCTTTGACAAGATTAAAATATTCTGGGAAGCAAGAGAAACCCTCAAATGTTGGATAATAACCCTAGGAGATAAGTCAGCTCAAGAGAATATTTAATATCGAGTTATTAGCTTCTAGAAAGAGAATTTGACCCAATCAAGTGAGATAGAGAAGTATAAATAGAGGGCGCTAGATATCATTTTTCACTCTTACTCTCACAATTGCATAAGGACTAGTGGTGCACAAGTTTGGAGAGGGAGTGCAGCTGCAACTACTGCAACTGGGATTTTGGATTTTGGTTGTACTTTCTCTTGGTTATGGTTTGTACTTTCTGCTTGGTCTTTGGTTACTCTTGCTTGGTGCACTAGCCTTGGAAAAAGGTGCGCTACCTTGGTTGGCTATTGGTTTGCTTCTGGAATGATTATGTTTGTCAAGGTTAAGGTGCTCGGGGGTGGCCTTTGTGCCTATGGTTGGCTGATAATATTTCCATATTGTCTATGGAAAAATGAGCATATCCCTTTATTTATAATAAATTATGTGTCTTGGAGGTCCTGACCTTGCACGGTTGGTTGGGTGGGTGTATTCTTTGTTATCTTATGTGATTTGATCAATCTATGAATAACAAGTGATGTTGTATCTGATTTCTTTCTAAGTAGTGACAAAGATGATATTAGATTGTTTTAATATTGATGTGTGTCATTTTCGTATAACACATGTCCTAACTGATGTTTCAAATTTTTTTTTACCCACTTATATTTATGTCTTAACGAAGCAAGGTCATTACACTAAAGTTCTCATGAATGAGAGGATTTAGCAAACACAATGATTCCATGTTTTTCACACGGGACAAGGTTGTGTACACTGTTGGGTCGCCAAAGTACCATCTTTTTACCAACCTTTCACTTCACTTTCAATTCACTTTCACTTCGGTTTTAACCATATTCCGCTTTCCCATACCCTTACATTAAACCATTTTCATGATTACATGGGTTTTAGACATATTATTTTCCAATGCATCTATTTTAGTGTTTTTGAGTGAATTTATGATTAAATATATGAAAAATGACATGTTTACACTTATATTTGAAAGTGGGATGAGTTTCATGATGTTTACAGGTGTATTTGAAGTCTCCAACCAAGTCAAACTTGACCATCAAGCCTCAAATTCGAATTTCCTCTTCAACCCCTTGAAGATTTGATGAAGATTTGGAGATCTACTCAAGTATCTTGGATGGAGATTAATC
>JZKD02S1826422.1:97063-171788 GCA_000966675.3 Picea glauca | reverse complement strand
GAGTGTTTACTTGATGATCTTGATTGTTGATAGGTTTTGTGAAACATCTTGAGAGGACCTCCTGAAAGGGAGCTAGTGTTTTCTTTCCTACAACAACTAAGTCTTATTAAGTGGAATGAAAGAGTTAAGATTTGATTGAATTTTCTTATATTAGAGTTAGATGCCTACTCCTGCATATATTTTGTTGGCATCATCACAAGCTTACAAGCATCCCTGGTTGATAATTAAATGAAAGCAATTTAAGCAATTGAATTGCCCCAACATACGCCAAACCATGTTTTTTGTATTCCACTAGGGTCAAATGAAACAATATGAAGTGTCAAACCTTGTGACCCATATAATGTATGTGCACGTGCAATATGGATTGGAAATTGTTTATGGGTCTTCACCTAACCTATTTTTTCTATAATCGATATTGGTTTTGCAACGTGCAATATAGGTGTCCAATCAAGTGGAGTGTCTAGGTTGTAAAGGTAAGCAAACTTGTTTACTTTTCAATGTCCAATAAACATATCATGAAACCTAATCCATATAACATCAAGGCTATATGTTTTTGTATATGATTTCACCACCCCATCGACACCATTCACCAAGCCATAATGTGAATCATAATTGCAAGCATATATCTCGACTAGCATATCGAATTTGAGGAAAATCAACGAAGGAAAAGTAGTTGTGTACTGATGACATGACATATCTCCATGGTTATCTTCTTCCATGTCAATTGCATTGATAGTGATTTCACCACCAAGCATGAGAGAAAGCATGTGCTTGTTATGCATTTGAACATGCTTATTTATGTAAAATAAATACATGAATGTTGGTTCTTTTGGTGCAGGGCGAATGAAACATGCATTGATATATAAAAGATCATGATTTGTTTGGTTATTTTTTCGCATTTCGTTCAAAATTGCAATGAACTTTTCATTTTTCTGACGCAATGTAGTTTGTAATTCATAGAATCTTATGTTGTGTTCCCAAAAGTCATATGCCAATGGTTGCATGTTGAATGTAGGATGATAAAAAATTAGAGATTCATGCACCAGTTGTACCTGGTAAATATCACCATAGAACAACATGTCAATGTTACCAAAGTACTAGGTTTGCATATGTTGTATGTCCCTAAGTCGATTATCAATGAAATACATGAATCAACTTCCAATCAAGGAGGCTTCATCTATGAACACAAGTTGTAGTTCATTGTATATATTTGGAAATATCTCTAACATTTCTTTGCTAAGTGGAAGGAATTGAGACTTGTTAAAAGGAATTAGCAATGTAGAATGGATTGTTGTCCCACCTACACTGTATGCAACTTTACCAATATATGAAACTATTAGACCCTTTGGTTTCAAAGGATCACTTGTACTGCATTCATCATAGATTTGTATCAACATTTGGAACACCACTTTTGTTGTGAATGTTTTTCTTGTTCCCACCTCCCACCATAAGAAACAGGTGAATGGGTGTGTGTATGTCCCTACGTTTTTTCATGGCAATGTCCTTGACAATTGCTTGTTGTTCTTTGTTTAGAAATCTCTTGATTATGTAATATTCTTTTTTCTCAAGGAGAAATGGATGTTTTGTCTCTTGAAACCATCCATTTCAAGAGACAAAACATCCATACTTCTTTCCATATTAGATTGTTGAGGGAATTCAAGATCTGCTTCTAAGTCATAATGTTCAAAACCAGGTATAATTGTTTTAATTTCATGACATTTATCATCATTGTTTGCAAGACTATCAAGTTGTTCAAGTGCAGTTTCTAAATCACCCCATGTTGGGTTGATGTTGTATGTAAACTTAACTTCATTTGTTTGTATTGCTCTCTGATAGAAAGCATATGCAACTTCCCATGTAGCGAAGCCATGTTTTAATGTGTCTTCCCTTTCTTCAAATGGAACATATAAAAAAATATTCTTACGAAAAAAGTTCTCATATTCATTATGTTTATTGTATTTGACAAACCATATTATGTTTGGTTTCTTCCTTTTTGATATGTGTTGATCATTCTTCTTGTAATTGGATACAAAATCTACAAGCAGATCTGCCTATGACAAGATAGACGCTCAATGTAGTAATCTATAATTAAGTCTCACATCACGTCCTCTGAATTATCACGTTCTTGTTTTAGTAGCAATGTTGGTTGAAGCATAAATGTGTGTTCACTAGGCAGACAAGTGTTTATGAAAATACACGCCCTTGAACTCAAATTCAATGGAAGGGAAAGAGTAATAAGAGCAGCTTGTTTAGCTGACATTTTTTTAATATTAAGCAATGTATTTCCAAGTG
Source organism: Picea glauca (assembly GCA_000966675.3). Lineage (NCBI taxonomy): Eukaryota > Viridiplantae > Streptophyta > Pinopsida > Pinales > Pinaceae > Picea > Picea glauca. Next base: position 169,496 of record JZKD02S1826422.1, on the reverse strand, counting down.
TATGTATCATTTTCATGGCATCGATTCGACTTGTTTCATGTTCTATCCAAATTTTATTAAATGCACTTGTCATAAATTTGTCAACTTTTGTCATGTACGAGGAGTAGTACAATGCCACATCATATGCATTGATCACATACTATGCATCTGTATTCGCATTCCACATATTTGGCATGTGCTTGGAAAAGTTATTGTTCCACATATGTGATGGTTTTCATTTTAGGAACATTGTTTGTTGCTTCAATGTAGATTGAAATATTTGAATGTACTCATATTATGTTGCGCCTGTGTGCATTAAAAAGTCGTCAAGGCTCATCAAGTTTGCATAGTATATTTGATCTAGAAATATGAACATGGTTTTTTATTTCTCAACAAGAACATTCTTGACTAAACTAAGAGGTTCAATTACCTTCGTGGTTCTCTATGGTGGCATTGGAAAATTGTATCGACAGTGTGAGTTTTTTTTTTAACAACTCTTTGTATGGTAGTGCCTATGAAATTTGGCTAGTTCTAGATCCAAATGATCTGTGTCACAACCAATGTACTTGTCCAAAAAAAATTCTATTTGCATGTTACTGTCCTTTCTGTATATTAGAGAATTTTTTATTCAGAGGAGTCCATGTTCAGGTTCACTTCCCCTGATTTGGAAATCTGTGACAAAATAATGGTATGAAGCTTTTCCAAAGAACGTGTCATCATGGCATATCATTTTCTTCAAGGCATTCATTTTGTGTCTATAGTAGCGTGTACATGTCATTGGGTCTTTCCTTATGAGGTAGTCAACATCAGTTATTTCCAATGTATCAGTCTTCTTTCTCTTTTTCATGTTTTTCTCTAACTCGTTTAGTGTACTCACTAATGGAGTACATCAATATTCTACACTTGTAAATGTGACAAAAAAGTTCAGGGGACCCAATTGCCGGATCATTGAAAATAATGTCTTCTTGATTTGTTGCAAATGATTGGGAGAGATCCCAATGATTTTGAAATATATCTATCCAATATCATATTTTGATAGTTTTTCTAAGATTTCTTTGTATTTGACATCTTTTGCTAGTATCTTCCTTCCACGCAATTGAGCTTTTCTTATTCGCACCTAGAAGAAAGAAATCACCTTTGCAATTAGTATTCGCATTGTCTTGAAAAAAAGATTTGTTATGTGACATGAGAAATCACCACTTGCTTCTAACAATTCCCATTCACTATTTTTTGATAGCTAAAATGTTTTGTAATGTCATCATCATGCGGGTCTCCATAGAAAGGTGTCTAGAAGTTCATTTCCTCTACATATTTTTCCTTGAAAATTCCAAGCAGATGTTGGCCTTCAGTAGGCGCCAACTCCACAATATTGTCATGCAAGTCATGGATCCATTGTGACTCAACCAATCCATGAATCAAATTCTCGATTGGGTTTTCATTTTTTGATTCATCATCTAAATCAGTTTCAGTATTAGTATGTAGATTTTGCATCGAACTGACATTTTCTTCTTGAAGAACATGATTCCAGTCCTTGTTTATACATATGCATTCGGCCATATTGATGTCTCTGGAGATTAATTGTTTCAATGCTTTCATGAAAATATTGACACACACTCTACCTGTTTGGTATGCATTCCTGTATTGCAAATGTCGTTTCAAGGAAATATCTATTATCAGGGTTTCGTTCATGAATTGTGGAAATGCCTTTTGCACAACATCCATATGGACAGGTACATTGATAATTGATCACATTAAGCCCATTTGAGACCATTTATAACCCCATGGTCTAATATGTGCAAGTGCAATTCAAAATGACACAAGTCTTTCTTCAAGCTCTGAAAGTGAACCTACTTCTGCTAATGGTCTGTTACATCTTATTTGGTCTAATGTTGAAAATTGCAACATTTTTCCATTTTGAAGTGACCTTTGTCATGAAATGTGTATTTTTATACCGGTGAACGTTTTCTCATTCAATGTCAAGACCATATACATTGTTTACAAGTCCTCAATAAAACATATATTGTTCCTTTCAAAATGCATCTCTTCACAAAATGCACAAGTCACCCTAGGCGTGTCTTTAATTTGTTCCATATAAACTTCCTTTGCATTTTTATTTTATACATGACAATGGCCAACATGCATATTTTATTTTTGTTTCTTGACTTTGTAAACAATTTTATTTGATCTATGGAGCCCTATGTTTGGACTGCTATGTACATGTTGGCCTACGCTGAAAACGTGATTGTTTTTGTGTATTTCGTGTATGCACTTTTTCAGTTGATGGTAACTGAATTTATGCGCATGAGTTGGAAATGGATCTACCCGATGACATTGGTTCTCCAGGGTGGAACCATTGTTTGTTCTAGGCATGGTCTCTGCACATTGTGCATGACATGCACTTTCCTGGCCTTCTGCACTGGCCATGTGTTTATTTTCTTCAGCAAAGAACATGTTAGTGCAATTGTGTTTTGCATTTTTATTTTGTACATGACAATGGCCAACATGTACATTTTCTTTTTGTTTCTTGACTTTAGAAAATAAATTCTTTGATCTATGGAGCCCTATGTTTAGAATGGTATGTACACGTTGGTCTATGATGGAAATGTGATTTTTTTTTTGTCTTTCACGTATGAACTTTTTCAGTTGATGGTAACTGAATTTATGCAAATGGGTTGGAAATGGATCTGCCCGATGACACTGGTTCTCTAGGATGGAACCATTGTTTGTTCCAAGCATGGTCTCTACACATTGTGCATGACATGCACTTTCCTGGCCTTCTGCATTGTCCATGTGTTTTTTTTCTTCAGCAAAGAACATGTTTGTGCAATTGTGTTTTGCACGTATGATTTTTTTTAGGTCATGGTATCCAAGTTTAGGCTTCTTAGCAACGTTTTCAAATTCTAAAAGATGAGATAACTTGAAGCCATCATCGTTGTTTGTTGACATTCTTGTTCTTAAACAATCCCTATCAGATGGATTGAGATCTTCTTTGACTACATTGACAAGAATCCCAATGTGATTGTTATTACATATTGGATTAATTGTCCATGTAATGCTAATGCAACTTCTTACATCCACCATATCCAAATTTGTTTAGCTACACTACAAAGTGCATCCTTCATTGCAATTTTGTGTGGCAAATGGTTCATACTGGACCAATGGTTCATAGTGAAGGTGTGATGTATATGTTTCAAATGACATAGTATCAATTGTTTTATCAGAGTTTGAATCAACATAGTAGCACTCCACAATGCTACATGCAATGAATGACCATACCTGCATATTTACTTCAAATATGATTGAGACCAAGTGAAAACAAAATGTTCCACCCTCTATATTGCATTTTTCATATGGTAATGACATGTCTATCAGATACATTTTCCAACCCCCACCTGCTCGCACGTTTTGTATAACATCAAGTGTCAAATTTTGATACAAATAATGAAAGGCATTATGATTTCCACCTATAAGTGCATTGCGAAATGATTGGACAATGTATAGTCTCAAGGACTGCACATTGAACTCTATCACGACCAAGTAACAAATTGCATTGAATAGACTCTCACCACAACTAGTTGTACTAGTTTTTTCCCTATCCAATCCACAAATATCCATGTTCTGCATTTGACGTTTCCAGTGGAACTCAAGGTCATTTCACATGAGGGACAAGTAGATATAAGATCTTCCAAAATTGCATATGGAATATATTTTATACAACAATGGTTTGTATTGACCAACAAGAGGATTATTGTCATGGAACAAGATGCAATACAGATCTCTACCTGCATTTTTGTTGAATAGCAAGTACCTTCTCTTCCTTGTTACTAACCAAAATGTGATAGATATATTTAGCCAGTTGGCTAGAAAACATATGCAAAATGTATCACCCCATAGCCCTCTTTCCTTTGCAGATTAGTTTGCAGATGTAGATAACCACATCTTTGAAAGATATGCACCAACATCATGAATGTCATGCAACTGATACAAGAAGTCAGATGCCAATTCATGCTCAAATGACTCTAAGGAATCAACATTTCCATTGTGAAAGAACAAGAGGAAATGATCCACCACACCATGGCACAACTCAACTGAAGAATAACATAAATGCATCAAATAGACAGCCTCCTTCAGTGTATGAAAATGCAGATAATCTGAAAAGACTCTTGTTACTTAGCACTTCGTCGATGTTGATATCTACACTCGACCCTTTGTTCATTTGATATTTCTTGACATCTACTATTTATCTCATTTTCTAATTTGTGTGGCACAAGTTTATTTCCAAGCAATGTCTAGCAAATTATGCAAACAATAAGAAAAAGAGAACAATGTCGATGCCAAAATACACACCTAATTTTTTTTTCCTTTCTTGAATGCTCTTGCTTCGACGTTCTCAACTTCAACATTTTGTATTCACAGTAACATGTCCCTGAACACAAAAGAAATAACGGGTATGTAACTACATCAGACAAACACCACAAATAAACAATATTATAGTCGACTTACTTCTCACATGGAAATATTGAACGCTCAAGAAAAAAAAGTATATGAACATGTCTCCAATACACATGGAAAAGGTGATGCTAGCAATCTCGATGGCTCCTATGCCAACACTCCGGTGGCATAGGGTTCCATCCTTTGGTTCCCTTTCTTCGTCGTATACAAGAGCAAGTAGGAAACACAATGAAAAGTGCTAACGACCACAAGACGTTGAAACCCAAGGTCCCCTATTTTTAATTAGAACCCATGACCCTGAAAGTAAAGAGACAAATGTCCTAAATAATGTACCAATGAAGAATTTTTGTCTCTATGCCAGCCACCAAGACTACTACTCAAAAACTTGTTAAATCCTAGGTTAAAAAACAACCAAATTGACACTTCAAAAACAAGAAGGTCAACAACAGCTTAGCAAACACTATTTCTTAGGCCTTCATTGGACACCTCATCACCACATGGCACCCACTTGGATCCACATCATTTGTGTCCATCCAATGTGACACTAACATGGGAATTGACGTAGTACCTTCCACTTGGCCCATTGATCCTCGGCTTATTAGGCCCCACAATTCAACATCTCAGATTCACTCGGAGCCTTTCTTCGTCATTGGAGTCCCTCTCCATTGGAGTACATATACTCCATATCTCACAGACCACTATGACAGATTCATTCTAATGGCATCCACCAATGGATCTAACAGTCCTAGGATTCGAACATCAATGACTCTAGTCATTTCAAAGTCTCCACTTTCTTAGTGGTTAGCGCCCGCCTCTTCATCCTCTCGTTATTGATTTGGTGGGCTCCATCATATATCTATGGTTGTCATTGCATCTTTCCCTCTCCTCAATAGACACCCCAAATCCCCTCTCAGAGTTTCTCCCATCAGGGTGCACCCTCTCTAGAGTCACACATCACTCCAACCACAAGCGCTCTAATGGATCTGACGATCCTTGTTCGCTTCACCCGATGGTCGAGGTTCACTTGGAGTTCACAACTTCACAATAATTAAGATTTCTAGGCTCCTTTACCTCGAAATTCACCATACCAAATCCAACAATTGTAATCCATCGGAATCACCTCCGATAGATCGACAATCCTTGGACCATCTAATTGTCAAAATCTTTTCTCATACTCTCTCTCCAAACCTTTGACAACCCTCTCTGATAAATGACTAATATATCTTGGCCTGAATATTTGACGGCTAATAGTTAAGGCACCTATCCAAGGGTTTTAGTCTGACATGGGTCCACACTCGACTCATCCACAAACTAAATGTTGACAAGTGTCACCCTCGTGACACCGAGGTGGTCAAGTTGGGATTATACGCCACCATGAAGACACCTTCACACATGTTCCCATGCTTGTTACATCATTCCCATTGATCGATAAACGATCCATATCGTTCCTCAAAGTTCCTCCCTTCAGAGCCCAAACACTTTGGATCCAACGACTGAGGTTTATCTCTGTCTGAATCAACGACTCTGGTTCTCTCTCAAATTTCCTTCCATTAGAGTGCATCTCCTCCAAAACCACAACTCAATCCGACCAACACCCCTCTGATGAATGATCGATATATCTCAACCTATAGATATGAGGGCTAGGATTTAAAGTGACTCTCCAAAGGGCCTCCTCACCCAATGAGGCCCACTCTCTTCCTGTCAATAAATTAATCATCTCCACGTATCATCCTCGAGTACATCATCCATCATGATGGCACAATATGTCATGATGAAATCAAATTTATCTCTCTCTACTCCTTTTCCTCGTTGAAATTTCTTCCTTGAATTCACAACTCGAATTCTTTTGGCGATCTCACCCTTCGACATATGGCTGAGATCTAATCACCACGTTGAACTTAAAGACTACAATGGATCTAGATCTTCTAAAGTCATGAGACTACGATAATAACCACCACAATGGATCTAACGATATAGGATCCATCATAGCCACCCTACGGTGAATCAGTGGTCCTCGTTGACTCGAAGTACACCCTCTCCAAGCATCATAGCCTACTTTAATGAAGGGCCAGGATCTATTTGATATGATGAATCAACGGTTTCACTTTATCCCATCTCAAAACACAGGATTTATGCATGTTAACAATTTGAATTTGGACTTAGTCATTCAAGAAAATATTCTAAGTAACTTCTAAGGTCTTATCAGGCCTTTAGGAGCTCTCTCCTTGCTTCAAAAACCACTAAGGCATTCCCCCTTCCCCACTGTTATGGTTAAGGTATCATCCCTTCGAGGAGGAAGAATACATCACTCCCTTCCTCTCAGACCTCTCACTTGTCTCTTAGATATCTAGTCCCCTTCCTCATGAAACCTTTCTACCACCATATACATATGACTATGCACTATGGAATCAGAGGCCCATGTTTATATTCTTTAATATAGAGAAATACATAGTGATCGTACTCAATGTACAATTACATGTGCAAATTTGTTATTATTTCAAGCATATAGACTTACAATAATACATAAAATCAACCAACATGAATAACCATTCACTAGGTTTTGATCCAATTATCTATCCACAAGTGTAGCCAACCAACTAACTATGGGTGTTCTCCTTTCCACCCAACCATAGGTTCTGCGTGCTCAGTCAATTTGATAGCATTCCACCCTCATGTCAAGCCATGATACCACCGGGGAATCTCTCTCAGGTTCTCAGGAAGATTGGCATGTGTAGGCCACTATTTTTCACACCACCACTAGTAGTGAATTCCTCACCCCTCCTAGCTCATGCCTCTTAAAGGTTTATCATATTCCATGGATGATTTTAAGGATGGAAATTTATCTTAAAATGTAGAAACCTTGGCGAATCTTACTAATCCTTCATATGTCAACTATAAATGTTTGGTCATTTTTTTGTAAAAATATTCAAATTTCTAAGTATTTTATATAGTTTTTATAAAATTTTGGTTATTTTTAAGGTAAAATAATTTTATCCTATATAATTTGGGTGAATAATTTTTAAAATAGCGAATCTCATTTTTGGAAAAACCATAGAAAATTAGCCCACAAGTGAAATTTATCCCCTAAAATCATCCCTGTCATATTCCTTCCAGAACCAAGCTCACAACCTCATATCTCAGGTTGGGTTCATGTACTCTTAGATGAGTCCTACAACCATATCCTTACTTTGAGACTCGTGTATCTCTACCCATACATGGGCTCCCTCTTTCAATCTTCCTTCTGTTAGCACTCTGTAATTTTCCCAAGGCTGAAAGGCAATCACAGAGGCAACATCAAAACCACTTCGAGTCTCGGATCTAGCCCTCCGAGACTCATAGAGGGATCTCTCTGTCTGATATAGCTTTGTTTGAGGAGATATTAGGCTAGTTAATAAAAACATTGTGCTTTGTTGTAAAAAGGGTTTATAAATTGGTTGAGACAGTTTTCACCTCCATTGGGCTATGGGGTCTGCAATTAATTAGGAATGAAATACAGCCATAAATGAGGTAGGATGACTTCCACAGGGTGAGATAATACCCTCACTGGATCTTTTGCAGCTTAAACGATGGACAGAGGAAAGGGTGAGAAGGATGAATTCGACTAAGAAGCAGTCAAGAATTCCTTAATCGAAAACATCAGAAGATAAACATTTAAATCTTCAAGAATCGGAATCAGGGTATCAGAGATAAATCCTGAGACATAACGCTATTCATAAAGATTAGATTCAGGTAAAAAAGTGGTTACAGAGCAAGAAAACATTTAACTGAGAAAATCACATCACCAGTGAACATACGCAAGAATCCTGTAAGGTGCCTTCCTTTCATTAATGGCAGATCTATTAAAAAAAAGTTACAGCTTGATAGCCACAGGGCGTGAATATCCAACCCATTTACATTAAAATCATCCCAATAAATAAGATAGATCTTATCCTCAAGTTTTGAGAGTCGGTTCAACCACCTCGGCCAAAAATAGCCACCACTCCCAGAAAATTCGGAGTTTTCTGCCATAAAAAATGGACCGTTTTTCTGCAAAACAGGGGTCCGATCAGACATGATTATTTCTTCAATGATGACACCTGGGAGAAAACTGAAAGAGGTTATTGTAGATGGGCATGTGATGGAAAAAAACCTCTTTCAGTTTCGCCGAATTCGTCCCCAGTTGGCCGTGACATCTCTTGCGAAATCGAGACTGAAACGGAAAATTTAAAATATGGAAAAATAGGCCTCGAAGATGCCTTCAACTCTCTTTGCTCGTAACTCCGTTGCAAAAACTGAAAGAGAGTTTTGTTAAACTAACCTAGTCACTAACTTAGGTACTAACTTATTTAATAACTAATTAATTAATAATTAATTTATAATTAATTAGTTATTTAACCAATTGTTTATTAATTAATTCAACCTATCCTAACTACATTTCTAGCGTTGTTTATCCTAAGTCTGTTCATGCAGGGATGGAAGGCGGGATAATGGAGGTTGACGAAAGACAAGGGGGAGAGAGTGCAGTGTGTATGAAGGATGCAGTAGGGTGATGGAGGGTCAAGTGAAAAGAATGGAGGGAGGAAACGGAATCACCTGAGCCAGGACTTCGTCATCACGAGAGAGATGCCAAATCACAGTCGAAGAATCGATTCACCTATAATTATAGGACCCCTAACATAGGATCCACCTGGGGATGGTAGCTTCTTTCAGGAGGTTTCAAGAACCACAGACCTCTGAACATGCAGACCAGAGCTTTATCCATTGGGCTGATCCCAAAAACTTATTCTGCAACCTGTACCTGTTTTGATCTTGCAACTGAAATGAAATCAAATGAACTCTGCTGAAAAAGAGATGCTTAGAATGCTGAGATTATTCGTTTTCCTACCTACCCTATGCTACTGATCATTTTGTAAAATCAAATAATACAAAAATGCCAATGAAGCCAATCAAGTATCTTCTGAGACCAGTGGATTGTTTGACTGCTCATTAGCACAGTGAGAAGTGCAGCTTGACCTTTTGCCCATAGACTCGGAACTGCAAAGTGTAAAGGCCACTTCTGAAAGCATGATCGATCTTTATCATAGAGGCCTCGACAATATTGGAAAGCAAAAGTCATGTCAGAGAAAGATTTAGGCCCTGCAATGAGAAAATTATCCATATAGGTAGCTATAGGATCAAGGTAGAAATGACATGTTCCTTGATTCTTGGATGGCAGCTCTGCCATTGTATCTCTGTTGTCTTCATCCTCGTGCATTTCCTGACATGGACGCAACTTCTCTGATGGGATTTGTACTGATGCTTCTGCCGAACACACCTCTGTAACTGACTGCCTGATCATGTCAATATCATAACAGTATTTTGTCTCATGACTGGAGAATGAGGAATAATTTTGGCCATGCAGACCATCCAACTGATCAGCTATTGGATCCTGAAAGGAATGACAAGACTGTTGCATTGACTCAAATGAAATTTCCTGCTTGTTTCTGTATTCATCCTTCAACACTTGTCCAAGAGTCTCCTTCAAAACTTGAAATGATTTAAAGCACAATGGTATAGAGTTCTTTTGGATTAAATCATAATTTGTCTCAGGCTCTGAGCTATCATCAAGAATTTGAAAATTGAAGGAGGGAAAGTGATGCGATTTTGGGTTTAGAACAGCCTCCATATCCTTAATGGTATCATCAATTGATTGGTCATAGGAATTTATGTGTTCACTATTTACAACTGGCCTAGAGTTTATTTTCATAAATTGAACAGATGAGCAACATAAGGATAGAGTGTCTTCACTTACTCTGACATTTTCTTCACATTCCTCATTGCTATCATGATTGTTGTGTACGGGTTGATTGTCACATATGAACTGTAAATGATCTCCTTCCTGCCAATGACATGCTGCTGGTTTCTCTGAACAAACAACCTCTGTTTCAGCTTCAGGATCGTCATCATACTGATCCCACTTGGGTAAATCGTTTACGGATGAAATTTCATTGAACATGCACATCATGTCAGCTGGTTGTTCCTCTACAAGTCGAGGTGGAGATTCATCTTTGACTGTGCCGTGAATTGAATACATGAACGAATCATCATTCAAACCAAGGTATCCAGGATGAGTAGAAAAATGTTTGGGGACTGGGACTGTGTCTTTCTCTACAATCACTGGAAAATGATGTCTTTGGACAACCAGCTCATCTTTCCTGTTGATCTTCTACATCATCTCCTCAATGGTACTGACCAAAATCTACAGTTCAGCTTCTGATGATTTCAGCTGCTTTGTTTCTCTGTCCTTCAACTGTGACCTCTTGATCAACAAGTTGGTCTCCACATCAACTGCAATGCTCTGCATTTCTTCAAGGCTTGCAGTATTCCTTTCTCTTAATTGGAAAGCCATTTCAGGATCAAAGGCATCTGGGTAATGCAAGTGAGTTGATCCTGGAGGTGGCCTTATATCAGCAGGTATTGCATGATATACCTGATTGAATCTGGCTGAAAACTGATGTACTATCTCCCATGGCTTTCTTTTCAAGTGCTCATACTCTTCTAGGATAAGGAAAACATTTACCCTGATTACCCACCTATCCAAGAATACTTGCATGAACTGATGAAAATTTCTGATGCTTGCAGCAGGAAGGTTCTTAAACCAATCTTTGACTTTACCTCCCAGAGACAAGGAAAACATTCTGATGTAGACATCATCATCTTCTACCTCATAAAGGTCAAGGAAATCTTCAAGGTTTTGAACATGCTTTTCAGCAGTGATCTTCTCATTTTCTCCATCAAACCTAAGCAGATTAATGATGTAATTGACAGGAAGGTCATGGAGAATAGGAGGCAAATCCAGAGGCTTGTATCGGTCTGGTATTTTTGCAAGCACAGGAGATGAAGCAAGGGGCTTACAAACATCCAGAGGTTTAGCAGGAGTAGGAGACAAAGCAAGAGGCTTATGTCTCACTAGGCATTCTACAGGTGCATCTGGGATGTGCACAGGTGTATGAGCATGTACATATTCTACAGTTGTGGGTATGATCTTTTGAGACTCATCAATTGACTGATGGTCAAAATACTCTTCAAAAATATACTTCTAACCAGGTTTAGAAAAAGACAAGACATGATTGCAGATAAAACCAAATATGTCTTGAATGTAATTTGAACTTGAATACCTGGTCTTTCTAGGCTTCTTGGTCATGCTTCAGGTTCTTCCTCCAGTGGAGTCTTCGAGATGGCACTTTCTGGAGCTGATTGGAGTTGCCAGGTGAATGATCTCAGCCTTCTTGTGTCTGGTCACTATCCACCATCAGTGATCAGAGCTGGAGCTTGAAGTGTACTACTGGGAAAAGTTCCCCAGTGAAGTCGCCATTCTGTTAGCGCTCTGTAATTTGCTCAAGGCTGAAAGGCAATCACAGAGGCAACATCAAAACCACTTCGAGTCTTGGATCTAGCCCTCTGAGACTCAGATAGGGATCTCTCTGTCTGATATAGCTTTGTTTGAGGAGATATTAAGCTAGTTAATAAAAACAATGTGCTTTGTTGTAAAAAGGGTTTATAAATTGGTTGAGACAGTTTTCACCTCCATTGGGATATGGGGTCTGCAATTAATTAGGAATGAAATACAGCCATAAACGAGGTAGGATGACTTCCACAAGGCGAGATAATAACCTCACTGGATCTTTTGCAGCTTAAACGATGGACAGAGGAAAGGGTGAGAAGGATGAATTCGACTAAGAAGCAGTCAAGAATTCCTTAATCGAAAACATCAGAAGATAAACATTTAAATCTTCAAGAATCAGAATCAGGGTATCAGATATAAATCCTGAGACATAACGCTATTCATAAAGATTAGATTCAGGGAACAAAGTGGTTACAGAGCAAGAAAACATTTAACTGAGAAAATCACATCACCAGTGAACATACGCAAGAATCCTGTAAGGTGCCTTCCTTTCATTAATGGCAGATCTATTAAAAAAAAGTTACAGCTTGATAGCCACAGGGCGTGAAGATTCAACCCCTTTACATTAAAATCATCCCAATAAATAATATAGATCTTCTCCTCAAGTTCCAAGAGTCAGTTCAACCGCCTCGACCAAAAATAGCCACCACTCCCAGAAAATTCGGAGTTTTCTGCCATAAAAAATGGACCGTTTTTCTGAAAAACAAGGGTCCGATCATACATGATTCTTTCTTCAATGATGACACCTGGGAGAAAAATGAAAGAGGTTATTGTATATGGGCATGTGCTGGACAAAAACCTCTTTCGGTTTCTCCGAATTCGTCCCCAGCTGGCCGTGACAGCTCTTGCGAAATCGGGACTGAAACGGAAAATTTAAAATATGGAAAAATAGGCCTCGAAGATGCCTTCAACTCTCTTTGCTCTTAACTCCGTTGCAAAAACTGAAAGAGGGTTTTGTTAAACTAACCTAGTCACTAACTTAGGTACTAACTTAGTTAATAACTAATTAATTTATAATTAATTAGTTATTTAACCAGTTGTTTATTAATTAATTCAACCTATCCTAACTACATTGCTAGCATTGTTTATCCTAAGTCTGTTCATGCAGGGATGGAAGGCGGGATAATGGAGGTTGACGAAAGACAAGGGGGAGAGGGTGCAGTGTGTATGAAGGATGCAGCAGGGTGATGGAGGGTCGAGTGAAAAGAATGGAGGGAGGAAACGAAATCACCTGAGCTAGGACTTCGTCATCACAAGAGAGACGCCAAATCACAGTCGAAGAATCGATTCACCTATAATTATAGGACCCCTAACACCTTCTTAGCCCCAAACTCTGATTTTTTCTACTTTCTACTCCCCCTTTGCATCAGCATGCGTGCACTCTTCTCATGCACACCTCGCACTGGAAGGTTCTTGACCTGTCCTCTTCCTTTCTTCAGAAGGAACTCGTGGGGTCAATATGGTCTGCAGAATTGGTACCTTGTTGTACCTCTGGTTGAAATATTTTGTTGTCCTAGTCATATTTCTGATACTTGTATTCATGGGGGTGGTTGATTGTTCAACTACCAACTCCTTCTCATTAACTGATTTGTCTTGAAATCAGGGATAAGGTAAATAATCTAAATATTTCCAAAATAAAGTATCAACAAGGAGGTTTGGATTATTTTATCATAATGACCCCCCACCCCCCCTCGATAGGTTCCCTCATTCTTTCCTCTAGTGGTATTATGGAAAATACCTTTAAGGGTTCATCCCATAGTCATCTAGTTGGAATTTCAATCAAATGAAAAACAATTATAATATTTATATGTTGTGCTTTGGAAATCATTAACATGATTAATTACATATAATCGGGGGTTTAGAAAGGGGGTCTTACAAATACTCGATACTTTCGCAATTTAACGACTCATGTAGTAATTCCAAGTAGCGATCTCTTGTTCCCATTAGCTTTCACAATGCAAGGAAGTGTACCCCCATTCTATGCATTGCATTTCCACAGGCTGTCCCACTTCCCCTCTAGGGTTCTAGCATAGACCAGACATGAAGTCTCAGAGTTGTGGCTTTAGGAACTCCAACTACACCAAAATGGAGTCTTTATCCACACATGTACAAATGTATATTTAGACTCCCTCAAAATATTCAAAAGGTTGTGATTACTCTTCCTACATGGCCTCTACATGCTCCCATGTGCCATCTTTAGGACTATAGTAGGTCCATTGCACCTTTACCAGGTCGATGGATCGGTTCTTGAGCACTTTGAATTTATGGTATAGCATTTGCACTATATCCACTCAGAAGTCTGCTTCATGCTCCACTTGGATCACAGTCCAATCAATCACGTGGTTAGGATCAAACACATATTTCCTTAATAAAGACACATGAAACACATTATGAACTCTCATGGATACAGACAATGCAAGAATGTATGCAACCGGGCTTATCCTCTCTAAGATTTCAAATGACCCATAATGTCTCGCTTCCAACTTTGGGTAACTTCCCAATTTCAATGAGATCCTTTTACATTTACTTTCAAAAACACATTCTCTCCCAATCTAAATTCCTTATGTTCTCTTCCTTTGTCAACATAAATTTTCTACATGTCCCATGAAATCTTTAAATTATGCTTTATCTTTACCATCCACTCTTCCATTTCTCTTATCAATTCTGGCTCAATAATTGCTCTATCTATTGGGTTATCCCAACTTATTGGTGTGTTGCATTTTATGCTATACAAGGATTCAAATGGGCTCATATTTAGTGATGCCTGATACCCATTGTTGTAAGAAAACTCAATCAAAAGAAGGTAGTTTTACCACTTAGAAGGTTGATCCATTACATACATCCTTAGCATATCTTCAATTATTTGGTTGACCCTTTCTGTGTGTCCATCTGATTCTGGATGAGATGTTGTGTTGAAATTTAGATTTGTCCCAAATCCTATAAATAACCCTTTCCAAAAATTGGATTCAATGAAATTGGTATCTTTGTCACATGAAATTGTCTTAGGCATACCATGTAGCCTAACAATTTATTCCATATAAATTTCTACAATGTTGGTTGCCTTATGTGTCATCTTGACTAGAACAAAATGTGCAATCTTTGTGAGATTGTCCACCACTACCATGATGGAATCATGTTTCCATGTTGATCTAAGAAACTTGGTAATAAAATCTATGGTAACAATTTCTTATTTCCACTCTGGAATGGGCAATGACTGTAGCAATTTTGTTGGATGTCTATGCGCAACCTTTACCTTTTGGAATTCCATGCATATAACAATAAAATCGGCTACATCATTCTTCATTCTTGGACAATAATATTGAACTCTTACTGCTGCAATTGTCTTATGATATCTTGGATGTCCAACATATAGTACATTGTGTATCTTTTTTAAAACTAAAGTTTTCAATTCTCGAGAATTAAGAACATGAACTCCATTCCAACAAAAGACAATTCCATCTTCTTCCATTTTGTAATATTTAAATTTCTGCTATACATTACTCTGTTATAAACTTTATTTTACTTGTACATAATGTTGGTATGCTATTACAACTTCTTAAATTATATCTTTTAAATATGAATTGTACATGCTTATGGTTGTATCATGAATTTTCTGCACCTTTTTGTTGAGTGCATCAACCACTTTATTATCGTTTCCCTTAATGTGCTTGATGTTAAATTCATATTCGTTGATAAATTCCAGCCATTTAGTTTGTATGGCATTCAATTTTGGCTATCCAAACAAATATTTCAAGCCACTATGGTTTGTTCTCAATTCAAATTTTATTCCCATGAGATAATGCCTCCACATTTTGAAGACATGAACTATGCTGCCAATTCTAAGTCATAGGTAGCATAATTTATTTCATGCTCTTTAAGATCCTTTGACTCATAACATATGACATTCCCATTTTGTGTAATGATTCCACCAAGCCCCTTTTTTCATGCATGTCAAAATCCTCATATGGGTATACAACCTTTAAAATAGGTGCACTAGTTAATAAATATTTTAAATTATGAAAAAGCTCTTCACACTTGGTAGTCCATTCAAATTTTATGCCTTTCTTTTGCAAATAAGTGATCGAGTGTGAAATATTGAAGAAACCTACAATTAATCTCCCATAGTAACCAACTAGACCCATAAATGATCTAAACTCTGAAATATTCTTTGGCATTGGCCAATTTTTTATTTCTTCAATCTTTTCTGGATTCAATGCTATGCCATCCTTTGAGACAATGTGGTCCAAATAGTGGATTTTCTTATGATAAAAAGTGTAGTTTATCAACTTGACATACAATTGGTGTTCTCTTAATGCTTGTAGCACCATCCTCAAATGTTGATCATGCTCCTCCTCTGTCTTGGAGTAAATAAGAATATCATCCAAGAAGACAATAATAATGGTTTCCAGGTAATCTCTAAACACTCCCTTCATTAGACACATAAATGTAGTTGGTTAATTTGTCAACCCAAATACCACAAACTCATAATGACCATACCTTGTCGGAAAGGCCATCTTACTAGTATATTCTTCTTTGATTCTCACTGAATGATATCCTAATCTCAAGTCAATATTGGAAAATATCTTTGCTCCCTTCAATCGATAAAAAATATCATCACTATTTGGCAAAGGGTACTTGTTCTTCACTATAACCTTATTCAGTTGTTTGAAGTCAATATATAACCATAGAATTCCATCTTTTTTCTTCACAAAAAGCACCAGGGCACCTCAAGGTGAAAAAATTGGGTGTATGTACCCCTTCTTCAATAACTCCTCTAGCCGCACCTACAATTATTTTAGTTCTAATGTGCTCATTCTGTAAAGATTTTTGGACATTGTGGTAGCTCCAGGAATCAAGTCAATAGAGAAATCGATTTCTCTCTTTGGTGGAAATCCTAACAATTCACCAAACGCGTCTTCATATTGAATTTCCTTTTTCATACAAACATGTGAAAGCATTGTTGTAGCAATTTAGAAAAACATGATTCTTTTCCAACCAATACATACGAATCAAGTAGTCATATGACCCAAGTGGTATGATTTTCAAATCTACCTTAGTGTTGACTCCATTCATGTTCACTGCACAATCTTTGTCAAGATCATTGATCCTTCTCTTGGTTCCAGTGGCCAACCGAACCAACGAAGAATTTTCGTGATTACATCTCTTAAATTATTTTTTTCAACCATATTAGGATCTATATAGATATGACTAGCTCTAGAATCAATCAAAATAGCTATTGGTTGATTATCATTCTTACCTTCCACCTCAATCATGTGGGATTGATAGTTTTTTTTTCTATTGTCCAAGGCTACATAAATCATTGGCACAATCTTGACCATGTCTTCCACTGTATCAAATTCCTGAAGGTTATGCATAGTCCTTATCCTATATTCCTTAAGAGGAAAATATTTATACATGTGGTCCCCCTCACATCCCCAACACTTTATGGGTTGTTGTCTTGGACTTTTTCCTAAGGAATTTTTCATATTGGACTCATTTTTTTCTTTTTTCCCTTTCCTATATTAATATGAATTATTTTTTATGAAAGGTGGCTTGAATCTTTTCTTCCTTTGATCCATCTTGTCTTTCTTTTTGTCATCCCAAGATCTCTGAAAAATTTGTCCTTTCCTTACTCTTCTCATACAAATATTTAACTTTTCTTATGGCTTCTTCCAAATTATTAGGTTCATCAAGCTAAATTTTGTCCTTGTAAAATGATGGAAATCCACTCAAGAACCTTTGAATTTTAACCTTCTCATCATCGTTGAAATCCACATACCTCAAGAGTTCAAATAATTTCCTCTCATACTCCTCCATGGTCATGTTCCCAAACTTAAGCTCAAATAACTCTTGCATATTCTTGTCATAATAATGCTCTGACAGGTATTTTTGCTGGAAGTATTTCTTGAAATTATTCAAAGAAATTATCTTCTCATCAATATGCTTGACTTGCTTCAACTGGTCCCACCACATGGAAGATTTCCCCTGAATATGATATATGGTAACATTTGCTTCCATATTTGATGAATAATTGTCTAGATGAAAATATTTTCTCATGCCCAAAAACCAGGATTAATAATCTTCTCCTTTCCTTTTCTCTCTGTTGAGTGCTCAACACACCCTAAAAGATTTTATGAAATTTTTTTGTCTTTTGGGTACCACTTGTTTTCTTCTGTTCTGCTTTCAAAATTGTGTCCGTTGTGTAAGGATCGCTAATTTCTTTTCCATGTCTCATCATTGATCAAGTTGGATTTATTTTGACCTGTCAAAGTGAAACGTTTGTATCTAAAAAAGAACTTGGCATTTTAACTAAGAATTTGCAGCTAAAATTGTGACCCACACACTTATGTTCGGCATCGGAAAAATATGAGCAGTAAAATGACCACATAGTAACAATAATCGTCGATCACCGATGTATCATCGACATCGGTAAAAAATGAAGTATATCTGCACTCGTTGTTCGCAAAGAAGATTCGGGAAATGGTTGATATCCCATCAGTGTTGATGAAATATGAGAGGGCCAAAAATTAGCATGGGCCATGAGGAACCTCCGATAATCGATTACTGATGTGTTTGTTCGGAGTCGGTGAAATCTCAAAAAATTTAAATCATGGAAAAAATTTTCATTGACACATCGTCGATCACCGATCCCCGATGCATTTTCGGCATCAGCAAGTTTCGAGGGGGGTAATACAGGAACACTTGTTTAAATATATCGTCAATCGATGATCCTTGATACTTTTTCGGCATCGGAAACATAGGACCTGTTTGTTAAAATTATTATCTCACGAAAATCCTCGATTCTAAATAACACTCTTAAATGAAGAAGCCAATATCAAACGCCATGTGTCTTCGCCGCGTAGGCATTTCATATGGCCTAGTTTCATCCCGAGTCACCTTAGGTTTTCTCGTGTCATGGTCACACTTCCAGGTCAGAATTTCCACATCAACACTATACGACAAGATGGATCAACATCAAAGTTTTTTCCAAGAGATATCAACGAACATTGTCTAAAGAAAAGTGTTGACTCTCGATCCACCCGTTTAAATTAGCGGAATGATGGGACATTTTCAGCATAAAATAAGATCAAATTCTGCCATTTAATAGGCCAATTAATGTTTCACTCTGCATACATTGCTACCCCTGCATCGATCGAATAACGATAATTTGAAATCATCGATGAACCACAATATATCTCGTGACTGCGTCGCCAACCTTCAACTGTATTTAATCTCGAGAATAATGCGAATCTGGCAACAAATTTTGTAGAACCGCACTTACACCCTGAATTGAAGAACTGATGTGGCAAGGTAAGTATTCTCTCTGTTTAAATCACTAAGACAATTTCGAACCCCAACATCATGCACACAAGTTTCTCATTTCCAGAGCAGTCGAAGAAGCAAAGAGAGCGTCTCAAGAGTTGCACTTGATTCTCATAATTTCAAAACCAAGTTAAGCTAGTGCGAATAAGAGGTATGTGTTAATTTTATCATTTCGATGGTCGCATTTTATTTATATCAGTATTCTCTCTACAACACAGTGTCTAACTCTGATCTCTTTGCAGAAAAAATGCCTCCAAGGAAGCCAACAACCAGACACTCGCCAAGGGCACCAAAATTGAAGGAAGCAGAGGTTGGTGAAGGATCTTCTCTCAGCGCTGCGAGGTAGTTGTAATTTGCTACTAGAGCGGAACCGGTCATCAAAACATCAACTAATAAGGCATTTTCTCAGACCCCTTCTTTTGGCGATACAGAAGCAAGCACTAGATCAAAGATAATTCTCCTACAATGGGGATATTTGTTCAATAGATTTAACTGAGAAGATTACCCGAAATGTATTCCCCACAGCGACTTGGATGTAAGGGCACTCAATGACCAGGTTTTTCCAAACATCCGGTGGTCATGCTTTCATATGGTATCCTGTCGAAGCTCGGTCTTTCCCTGCATTGAGACTTTGGTTTGGATAATCGATCATACAGACGCGATGAAGTGCCTAGTCAATGATGAGAATGGCGGATGTGTTAGTGTTTTTATCCCGATAGAGGTCCATAAATATTACAAGATCAGGGACCTAGAGGAGTGGTTAAACATATATTTTGTAGTGAAGTTCTATGAGTTCCATGACACCAGCCGATTAATGGCCTCCTGGTGGAAGGAAGACAAGAAATTCAAAAAGCTGGAGCAATGGTTGGTACGGGACAACTAATCTAAAGGAGTCATACATCTATTTAATGTCTCTAATCTGTCGATTATACAAGGAGAAATATTGCGCTAATTTCTCAGAGGCATGGGTGCCCCTGGCATACACTGTGGCCATCTCCGGGAGTAGCTTCAACTAGGGAAAAATCATCTCTAAACAATTGAGCACCAACATATTGCAAGCTCAGACACCAAAGGATGGAGAAGCGCCCAATTTTCACATGGCTTCATATCTTCTAGACGTGATTAGCGCAAGGAATTTCTTCGCTAAAATGAATATGAGCTAGCACGTCTCCAAGCTACCTGTACATGTCTACTTCAGCATCCCGTGGGAAAACATTTACAAAAAATCTTATGCTCTCATCTACGATGAATTCATAGCTCGGGTTTATTTTATTATTTTCAAGAAAGAATGCTCAAGACTGTCTGAAGTGGCCAAGAAAATGATTTCAAAAGTAGGCCACTAATACCTAGAGGAAACCATGACTTACATCAAGGTGTTCGGGGCCACTGGTGCACCACATTTACTCCCCGCTCATGTCCCAGACCGACTCATCGTAGGAGAAATATGTTACCATACCATCCTGCAGACCTATAATGCCACTTTGGTTAAAGACAAGAAATGAGTGTTCATACCCTATGGTTTCCATGTAGGGTTTTTCACAGTGAAGGATAATGCGCAAGCTAAACAAGAGGGTTTCAGCCAGCTAGAATACAGGTTCCTGACAGACCGATTTCACAAACATGACCCTAAAGGCCTAGTTCTTCATCATGCATCACAAGTCTCTTCCTGTTGGCCATACACACATGATAAGTTTGAAGACAAGATATTTAGAGAATGTGGTCAGAATTGGGAGGAGGTACTACATATAAAAGTTAACCCAAACATGACTAGGTTCAAAGCTATGAGTATGGATGATCAAGTCAAAACGATAGAACAAATGGCTCAAGAAGCTCTCAGGGTTAGAGAAGAAAACAGAGAAATAGAAGCCATAGAAGCACAAAGGAGGGGGATGTTGTTATTAGAAGAAGTCCAAAGAGTCATCCAGCATCTAGAAAATGACCCTCAACTATTAGAACTTATGAGGATCACCCCGATCGACCCAATCAACATCAAAGAGGAGCTAAATCGATCAGAATAAACCTCACTGGAGGAAACCACCAATCCGAAAACCTCAGAGTTCAGTCACCACAGGCCAGATCGTTAGTGACTATTCCAACCCAGCATGAGATTCCAAGAACACCAGGTGAAACGGGTGTGCCTAATACCCTTTTTGATATAATTAATATCTATGATGATGAAGAGAGTTCGGAGGTCTCGCTTATAACTCTGATACCAATTACAAAGGAGAAAGAACTAGTGGTGACATATGCTCCAACTCCCGATGCATCAATTTCAAACCCTTTGCAGGGCCACCTTGAGGCCAAGAGTACCTTAGAAACTGAACTTCGCGACCTATCGGGGACCCCGAAAGACAGCTCCAAGGATGAGCTATGTTCTGGTGAACAATAAGATGAATTGTAACAGTCAGAGTTCGGCACCTCAACAGTCGATCACCAAGTAAGTGTTGGGCATGTGACTATCTCTCCAAATAACTCTGATACCTCACCAATCGATGAACACCAGACGAAGGTCGAGCCATTGGAACATATGGAAGTTTCCCCTGTCAAAGAAGTACAAGAGTTGGTCCTAGAGAAAATATATACGACAGGAAGCCTAGGAAACACTTTGATCTGGGGAGACCAACAAATCCAGGATCTCGTTGATGAGTTCGTCGATATATAGGTGATTTATTAAAATAGGAAGAGGAAATCCATAATGAGGAGAACAACCAAGAAAAGGAGGTTGACACTGGATAGCGTGATTCTTGTCACCACAGAAGAGAAGTTGCTCAGCATAGAAAATGCAAAGACATCTGAGTTAGTTGGTGAAGGGATGAATATCACTGATGCCATGCTGGATCAAGCAAAGTGAGATGAAAAGGAACTAGCCACCACAAAGAAGGAGCTAGACCATCTATGCCATCTAGAGAAATATTACCAAGACTCAACGCAAGCCACAGTTCTTTTGAAGAGTGAATTTTGAGATGCATATGAAGAATTCACGAGTGAAAGACATCTCTTCACTACATGTGTATCCAATTTTCAAGAAGATACTCTTATGGAACTAGAAACATGTAAATACATGGAAAGATGGAATGAAAATGCATACCAGATTGTAGAACGAATTGATTATATTAGCATAGTACAAAAGGGTCGAGACACAAAGGAGCATGGCATTTGAGTGTTGATGGATAGCAGCATCTCTCGGATCAAGAAGGTAGTCAAATACTGGGTAAGTATGGCCTAGTAATATCAGCGAGAGATACAGAAGAATTGGGCTGAGTGTGAAATAATATGGGAAAAGATCAAACAGGAGATGAAAGACATTAGCCTCCCAAAGTTCGACTCACCTGAAGACTTTGTTGATTTGTATGACATAGTAAAACAACATGCAAAATAGGACTCGGCGTGGTAAGTAGATATCGTGAAGGTGGTGAGCATGACATCGAGTCAAGTACAAAATTTTATGGAACATATGATCAAGGCTCGTGCAATTTTGCAGCGTTTAAGTGCCAAAGTGATCAAATATAGGGAACAGGCAATAGAGGTGAAGGAAACCCTTTCAGCCCCGATGGACCAACATAGATTCACATATGCTAACACATGCAAGGATATCTTCATCAAGTGGTCAGAATACGAGAAGAATCATCCACTCTAGTAGAACCACTATATGATCTCAAGGGAACAAAGAGATCAAGAGCCATGTGTCACACTTTTGTTTTACTTAATACAAAATTTTAGCAGCTATTTTAAGTTAGTGATTCTTTATAAATAGGGGGATCGACCTTTTGGGAAGGAGCGATGGTTTTGGGGAAAGGACCCTCTTTTTGAGAATTGTAAAGAATTATTTCAAAGCAACTTTAATTAAGAAGTTTTGTTTAGAACTAGAGACAAAATTTTGTTTTTTCATCAAAGACTTTATGTGAATGGATTGAGGAGGAACAACTTTCAACTTTTAATTCAGTAGTTGATGTTGTAATGAGTAACAGTTTTTGAATCTATTGATAAGCTATCTTTTTTAATACTTTAACAGTTCTTTTGTTCTAAATGATGAAAAGTGAATCATTGTGTTAATATGTGATTGATGGTAGAGCTAAGCAAACTCTTTTTCTTGCACTTATCTTATTTGCATGTGTATTTTCTTTCAATAATTATATCTCAATCAGTGTGAAATACCAACAACTTAACGTATTATTACTAGACTTGTAATATGTGTGAATATCATTGCCTGCATGGTAGAGCATGAGGGTTATCCCAGGCTCAGCCTTCTTTAGTGGTTAATAATCCCCTCTATCATTTGGTTTATACCATCACACCTTACTTTATCAGAATCTCCTTCTTTTTGAATCTCAATTTACTTTTCTTCTTCCATTCCTTATGAGGTTTTTCCTTTTTCTTGAATTTCTCATAGAAATACCTTTGCTTCTGAATAGTGTCTTCTAAAGTATTAGGTTCATCAAACTCAATTATGTCTTGGAAGGACTGAGGAAGCCCACTAATGAATCACTGCATCTTTACCATTTCATCCTTTATGTAGGGAACACACCTCATCAACTCAAGAAATTTGTTGATATATTCATCTATGGTGAGTTTCCCTAGCTTGAGTTCATAAAAATCCTTTGTCTTTTCATCATAGTACCCTTCAGACAGGTACCTCTTCTTAAAGTATTTCTCAAATCATTTCCATGACAACTCCTTCTCTTGAATTCCTTTCACATTCCTAAGGTCCTCCCACCAAATGGAGTCCTTTCCATTCAAGTTGAAAATGGTTATTCAGGCCTTTAAGTTTTCAGAGTAGTTATGGACTTTGAAGTACTTCTTTAAGCCAAGTAGTCAAACTTCTACTTCTTCCCCCTTTTTAATTTCTCCATCAAACATGGGTGGTTTGGCTTTCTTAAACTCTTCAAGGTCATGTATCTTGGAATGTTTCGTCCTCTTTATTCTCCTCTGAGAGTATGAATGAGTCTCACTGCTAGATAGTTCCTTGGATCTATCATTTCCCTCACTAGAGGATTCTTTAGATGAATCCTTGACATTAGCATGCCTCTTCGCTCCATGTTGGTTCTTCTTTGAGGTGCTTATCCTTGCCTTGCTATTTTCAGGGCCATGCTTTTGTATCTCGGGTGGAATTTTGGTTTTTTTAGTCCGATGTATGTCCACATTACTATCTACTAGTCCATGTTGCAGGTGCCTCTGTAGGTCTGATAGGCTTTGCAAAAAAAATGCATTTATTTCAGTTTGTTTTTCTTTCCCTTTTATGAGCCTCTCATTATCTGCTTTAAATTTTTTTATTTCTTCCATGAGGCTTCTTACAGTTTCATCCAAATCTGGAGGGGTTTCCACCACTCTCCTTTCATCAGACTCCTCTTCTCTTTTATGGGATCTCTCTCCCATCTCATGATATGCCACCACTCTTTATGTCATAGTTTTCCTTGTTTTCCACTAATTGTTTATGTGTCGATAACAAAATTTTTTGTTAGTTAATTATCCATTAATTTATAAACAGCATAGATAATTTTGTGAGGTGAAATCAACTACAACATTTAGGATATAACAACAACATTCAATCCATATTTAAACATGTAAAAACAACATAATGTCACATTCCTCCTTTCATTAGTAAATTTCAATAAGCTCTTATGAATGGGGTAGGGTAGGGTGCCCTCCCTATTAAAAGTTCTCCAATAACATGTATTCAACTCTTTCACGAGCCCAAGCATGCCAAGTGTTGTTTCCTTCTCTAATACCACTCTATCATGCACCCAACCCCCTAAGTACCTTTTAGGATATGGATTATTAATTTTTTTATTCTTCTAACGATCTTAAATATTCTCTATCGTAACTCCATCATCTTTTGCCCATCCAGAGCTTTCCAATGATGGTAATCTCACCCATAACTGAGCTCTAGAATGAGATTTATGAACTTTAAAATTTCTCAGGTTTACATAGGTAACATCTCTATTACTACGATGTGGCATCCCCATGAGATCTCATTTTCCACACCAATTGATGTGGTGATACCCTTGTCTTGACGTGGCACTAGCCTAGCCTGCCACGGTGGAACTTTGGTCCACATAGGCCTACAACCATCATCACTCGTACCTTATTCCAATGCACTCTTCACTTCCCTCCTATGAATATGGTATCGAGGAATATTCCCTCTTGATACCATCCATTCATAGTTTGAGCAGTTTGCACAATCTCACTACCCCAAACCCAAGGTATAGAGGAATTATTTCTCTCCCCTTGATGGATGGTCTTGATGCATGCAAAATATCCCTATCTACGGTTAGGATCCATTCTCAACCTAAGGTTTACCTATCCTACTGGACCCCACTCAACTTGTCAACTAATTAAATATTGACATGTGTCATCACATTATGCTCTTAGCCATCCTCATCTCACCCTTCTCTCTCGATTTACTAAGTGGGACCCACGATAATTAATGGTTGAGAATGAGTTTCATTTAACACCTAGGGCATTACTACCACAGTGATCCTATTTGCTGACATGACATGTGGCTCAGTATCCACTCAACATGTGGACCCATCACGACTCATCATGTCACCATAGGATGTTTAGGCTCGCTCGACCAAAAAATGGCATTTGTCCCTCTCCTATAACTGATTAAAATACTTAATTATTGTTTCTTAAAATACTACTCTTTGGTATTTAATTACTTAAACCTCATTAGGTACAGTTAATATTCCTTAGTTATTTACCCTTTTATACATATTTTCATGTATCCAAATAATTTACTTAATTACCATCTTGGAGTGATTATCTTATAAGCTAATTAATGATATTATAACATTTTTTTATTTTTTTTCCGAAGAAAAAAGCGTAAATTTTATTTCATCCTTTGGAGAAAATAAATTTACATTATGTATATACATGTCCCCATGTATGATACCCGAGGAAAAGAAAACCTCCCATAATACTTGCCACAAATCCCATGGCCAACCCATAATTCATAAACAAAAAAACTAGTCCTAAACAAGAGTCCATCAAGAACCAACCCTTGTACATTATCACCATTATACATAAATCTCATATATATCCTGCTATGAGATCCTTCATAAGAGGATTTTTGTGCAAAAGCAGGCTATCCATAGCATAAACATAAGAAATAACCATAACAACAAAACTTGAGACATGACAAACAGAGCCCCAAAAATTGCACATCGGTGGAAAAAAAAAAAACAACATCCCATAGGTAAAAAAACTAATACAGAGTCTCCACAAACCCCCTGGAAGAAAAGTACCTAATAATCAAACCTATTTCTTCTTCATCTCTGAACTCTGTGGTCATCCACAACCACACATCCATTTGTAGGCCTTCCTTAGAGAGAAAATTTCCATCCTTGTTTTGTTCCTTGTATACATGGCGAATATAATATTCATCGAAAGAAACTAAAATTATAAAAACCTCTTCAAGAAGTGGTGCTAAAATTATGTTGTGGTATCTCTGATACTTCCTAATCCCACTGATAACCAACATGGAATCCCCAAAAATATGAAGAGAAGAGACATTCATTTCCACTGCAAAGATCAATATCATCTTGAGAGATATGAGGTTAGCAAAATTATTGGATCTGGGGCCCAAGCCACTTTTTATTTTGAAAACATGAGTAGGTGAAAGAAAAATAACAACCCCCCTGCCCCCCCTGCAACAAGAATGGTTGTTTTGAGACGCCCCATCAAAAAAATCCCACGGTTTATTGTGGTATATGTCTTCCTCCCGAATGATCCTTACTCCTCTCATTTCCTTTTCCTAAGTAAAATGAGCTAATATGTTGAGACCCTGAGCCACTAATAGTTATGGAAGGGATGGCTTGTATTTGAACACTACTTCATTTCTATCCAACCATATCCCCCAATTTAATATTAAAGGTAAGGCATTTATGCTACAATTTATAAGCGAGGAAATCTAATCCTTCCAAGCCTTTTTAACTGACTCCCCTTGCCATCTAAAAGCCTGCACCAACACTCGAGAGAACTCTTCCCAACATTTCCTCACAAATGGGAACTTTATGAAAAGATGTGGCCCATTCTCCTCCTCATATCAACACAATTGGAACTTACCTGGACCTTCCACTTTCATTAGTTTCATTCGATCCTAAATATGGAATCTTCTTCTTTTATAAACACCACATGAAGATCTATGCTTTGAGAGAAAATTTGATTTCCATATCCCATTCCACCACTAGATAGGCTCCTGATGGTGGATGTCAATGAAGAGTTGTGTATAACCTAGCTTTGGAGTGTACAGCCCAAAGGGTGAATTTTTCCACACCAGTTCATCCTCTTTGTCAGAAATGTGAATGTGGGCACTTTGAAGGGCCCTAATATTTCTGCCCCATTCTTCAGAAAATTGATCCTCCATACCTAATTGCCCATATCCTTTCCATTCATGTTCCCAGATTGAAGACCTTTTTGGGTCAACTATCTAACTTAAGAAAAATAAACCATTTTCATTTAGTTGATGCACCATATTTTCTTGCAGTCAGTGACTATTCCCACTACCTTGCCATGGGTCTACCCCAATTCTGACTATGTTTCCTTTCCCTACCCTCCAATCCAAACCCTCACCAACTATTGGGAAATATTTTAAAAGTGATTTCCATATGATTTTATATTTTAAACTTATAATTGGTCGCCTCACCCAATATTCTAAGGGTTCTGGAAATATATACTTATGATAAACAACACTTGTCCATAGATTTTGCATTACAATTAACCTCCAATTGGATTTAGCTGCCAGATATTTTGAAAATAAGAAAATATTGTTTAATCCCTACCCTCCCAACAATTTTGGGGCAGTTAAAGCTTCCCACGATGCCCAGGGAACTACATTACTATCCTTGTACCCTGCCCATATGAATTTGAAGCAGATTCTTCTGGCTCTTTCTAGAATACCTTTCAAGATCCAGGAAAGAGACATCCAATAGACTGGGATATCCTCAAGCACCGATTTTTCAAAAACCACCCTACCAACCTAAGAAAGCCACCTGAAACTCAAACCCTTTAACCTCTTTTCCATTTTTTCTAGTAGCCACAACAAATCCCCCTTTTTGTAGTTGTTTGGATTTAAGTGAAAATCAAGATATTTAAGGCCTTCATCAAGCCCCTTTTCTCAAAAGGAAAAATACCCAGGTAAAGCTCGACTTCTACCCTTTCCATTTTCGTGAATAGATAGAGTAGATTTTCTTCTATCAATTTCCATACTCGTAACTTTCCTAAAGAGTTCTAAAATAGTATCCAACTTTTATGCATCCCTCCTAGCCCCACTGAAAAAAATTAAAACATCATCCACAAACAAGATATGAGTGACTCGAAGGTTTGGATCGATGGCTATACCTTGGAACTCTCCCTGCTATTTTTCCCTTGCTAACACTCGACCTAAATGTTATTCCACTAAAATAAAAAGGAGTGGGGATAGAGGGCACCCTTGTCTCAGCCCCCTTTCTGCATTAAAAAACCCTAAAGTCGAACTGTTAATCAGGAAAACAAATGAAACAGTGGTTATACAACACATAACCCAGTTGATGAAAGGCACTCCAAACTCCAGATGTGTTAGAAGCATCTGGATGTAAATCCATCGTACATGGTCATAAGCCTTTGAGAGATCAATCTTGAGAATGACTCCTTTTCCTTTTGCATTTTTACACTATGCATGACCTCATGTGCCACTCCAATCTCCTCATGGATTTTTCTCCCTTTCGGAAAATTGAAATGTTCCTTGGAAATGTTGGTTGAAAGGATGGTTTTAAGTATCCTCACAATCATTTTAGAAATTAATTTATAAATACAATTGCATAGGGATATGGGATGAAAATCATCCAGGGAAGAGGGCTCATCCAATTTGGAGATAAGGGATATAAAGGTGGATTTTAAAGGGGCATGTTGTGTCCTTCTGATCTAGTCTCCTCCACCACCCTTAGAATAGATGCTCTAGTAAGATCATAGAGTCTAATAAAAACTCAATTGGCCACCCATCCAACCCTTGGCTTTTATATTTTTGAAAACTATGGAGCACCTCCTTCAATTCTTCCTTCATAACTTCTGCCATCAGGTCCCAATTTCCTTCTTCACCGACAAAACTGGGAAAGAAAAGGGTCAATCTTACTATGTCTCCCAAATAATCCCTCTGATCCACCTTAAAAATGGTTTGGAAATGGGCCTTCACTAATCGATCCAGACCTTCAAAAGAATAAACCTTTCTTCCTGTTGGGTCATTGAGACTCCAGATGGTATTAGATATTTTCCTTCCTTTTGTAAAGGCCTGGAAAAATTTGGTATTTTCATCTCCCTTTTCTAACAAAATGGATCGACTCTTTAATCTCCATTTTGCCTCCCTTTCCTCCAATAATTTTCTCTGTTGTCCCTCCAACTCCCTGAAATCCTCCTTTGAGGATGTCTAAACAAAACCCCCGCCCTATGACTCATAGATTACCTTAAGAGCCACTTCATTATCTATGAGATCTTGCATGTCCCTTTTCTTATTAAACCTGGCCAAGGATATTGTATCTTGTTTGATCCTTCCAATATTTGCCACAACTTGAACACCTTCCCAAGCCCCTACATTGGCATCAAATGGCATACAATGGTTTTTAACAAGAGAGATAAAACTCTCCTCCTTTAACCATTCTGAATTGAACTTAAAGAGATTGGGGGGATTTATGGGCCCTATAGCTATTTCCATGAGGATGGGGAGTGGTCAAATACTCCCCCAATATCCACCCATTTCTTTATCTAGGGACAAGCCTCCATCAAATCTTGTGATACTAAAAAATGATCCAGCCTTTTTTCTACTCGATCCTCACCAACCCATTTGTTTTTCCATGTCGCACACAACTTAACTGGTGGGATATCAATCAGCTTCATCCTTCTCATTAATTGATCAAAGAAAATTGAAAAGGAGTCATGCCTTCCTCTTGGACCTCAAATATTTGCATTCCCCAAGGAAAAATTTAAATCGCATCCCAAGATGAGCATCTCAATTTTAATAAATGATTTCTAAGCTAAGGCATCCTAGTAAGGGGAGCAATACTCCTGGTAAGGCCCATAAATATTTAAAACTAATAGCTCCTTCTCCACACCCAACTCTTGCAAAATTACTCCCAATCCACAATCAAATCCCCAATAATTTTTACCTTGCATTTTGTTTGTATTCCAACCAGTCGCCAAACCTATTGATAGACTAGTAGCATCCAATCCCACAAAATCTCCATTTTTAAAGAGAGCTCCCAACCAAGGGATGATAGTTGCTTCTTCCCCCATAGTTTCTTGAAGAAGTAAAATGTCAGGGTGGCTTGACTCCACCAACCTATGGAGAGCATATTTTTTGTGAGGGTCTGCCAACCTCCTGCAATTAAATGAGAGTAATTTCATTAAGGGAACCCCCTCTAGGGAACCTTTTGCTCTAAGTGCCCCATAAATTGAACGTTGTTTCCCTTTAGCAATATTAATCAGATCTCTATTATGGAATTTGTAGATGTGAGTTATCCTTCCTCTTCCTTTACCTCCTTGGTTGAGCATAGAATTTTTACCAATTCCATCAGCCCTACCCCCACCCCCTACAGGCATGTTCCATAGTTGATATATCACTCCTTCTTCGGAGTCCAAAGATGAGCTAGTATCAAGAGGGAAAGGTGAGGGGGAAGGAACAAAAATAAAATCAGATGAGGGACAAGGAGAAACCGGTGGGACAGGTTTTAGGGAAAGGGGTAAAACTTGTGCAGGCGGAACCTAGATACCTTTAAGAGAGCTGATCCAATCCTTTCCTAAAAGGGCCAAAGAATTAATAACCAAATTTAAAGGAGGTGGAGGAGATAAGTTCATACCAAAAAACTATGAGATTCCATGGAGAAACTCTTGAGCTCACTTGGGAGAGCCATCATCCCTGAACTCCTCAGAAAAATATCCTTCATGCCTTGGACTGGACGATTGGGGAAAAACCTTCTCCCCAGCCTTCCCTCCTCTTTCCTCTACTACCAATCCTATCGATAAATATTATTTTCCAAAATTTCCTGGAGGAGGAGCCGAAACCCCTTCTTCCATCGATGTTGTCCTTTTCTGAGCTTGACTATGTTCAGAACCCCCCCTACTTAGCTGAAAAGGAAAAGAACAGTGGCTAGTTGCATGCCCATATTTATGACATCTTCGAAATCTAAAGGGAATACTTCATATTCCAAATTATGAAAAAAGTGATCATCCCCCTTGGTCAGTTTCAACTCTTCATCTAGCCCATCTCTCACATCCAGCATAACCAAAATTTGGGCAAAAGACATCTTCCTAGAGCTGTGAAAATACATATCAGCATCCATATAGGTCCCCAATGCATTGCCCAATTCTTTGAAACTTAATTATGTCCAAAAATCTAGAGGCATACCTGGGAAACAAACCCATATGGGCATGGAATCCATTCGCTCCTTGATAGCATCGAAAATGGGGGTCCATTTTTTTAACAACAGAGGTGTTGAGTCAATAAGCCAAGGTTTTTTCAATACCCATTCCACATCCTCAGTCTTCCTGAATTTGAAGAGAATCCATCCTCTAGACAATGTTGACACCTCAGGGAGGTAGGAGATTTCCTTAGCCCATGACTGGGTCACCCATTCCTTTAGATTTATGACACTAAATTGTCTTCCACGTGCCTTGCCTACCACTACCAAATTTTCCATGTCTCGCGCCTGTGGAATGGTTGTGTCTTGCCCTAACACCAAGTTGACTGGGGCCCCATAGGATTTAACCCCTTTGTTCTTTCGATGGCTTAATTCCCACCTGATGACATGTGTTTCCCCAGCACCTTCTTCGTGACCCCCTTCCTACAAAATTATTAAACTGGTTGTAGACCCACCTTGCCCCAAAACTATATCAACCCCAAGGGTGTCATTCGAGGATCCTGGCAGCACCAAAAATGAATCAGCAAAACCCTGTGAGGGCGGGGAAGGTAGTGGAGGATCTGACCTAATAATGGACACTGGAAGGTTAAAATATGAAATGAGCCCCAAAGAGGATAAGGAGTGTTCATCATA
Source organism: Picea glauca (assembly GCA_000966675.3). Lineage (NCBI taxonomy): Eukaryota > Viridiplantae > Streptophyta > Pinopsida > Pinales > Pinaceae > Picea > Picea glauca. Next base: position 137,300 of record JZKD02S1826422.1, on the reverse strand, counting down.
GAATCTTTCAGAGAGGGGCCATGTCAAGTAGGGAAAAAAATATATATCCCCAAAACCACTACATTCTCCTATGCGAAGATCCACTTGGTGGTTGAGAGATGAAGGAATAAAATGTTCAAATCTCACAGAGGACCCCCTTTGATAACCCTCATCCTTGAGCCTTGGCTCCTGCACTATGCTCGGATGCTCCACTCCTCCATTTGAAAAACACCTCAAGGATCCAACCCCAGGGAAACCAACTGAAAACGGTGACACAATGTCATCCCGAGAGAGACTGTCGTAGCTCCAGAAACTTGAAAAAACCGCATCTATTTCCCCCCTGATTCCCAAGGTTGATGCCACAGAACTACCACCTGATTCTCGAGAGAGACGCTTCCCACATGGGAAGTTCTAGATCACCTGTTCCTATAGTGGGTCCATCAAATAATCTATTAATTCCTCCTCAATAGCCATGTAAAACCAGAAAAAAAGGGGAAAACAACAGGATGCACAGTGAAAAGAGAAAGGGAAAACCCAAAGGTAGCTGAAAATTGACCGCCTACCCCAGACCCAACGTAAAAAATGAAAACCCAAGATTGTTACGGCTAGGGTTTCCAGAGTCCCTTTATAACATAATTTATATTATGTTCTAATATAATTAATTTTGACTAGAGAGTATTTAGGCTTATAACCTTGATTAACAGAATAATCAAAGAACTTGGATTATAATTTCACACCATATTCCTTCACGTATTTTAAAATACATATATATTAATATATTCATATTTATTTATTAATTTGGGGGAAAAGGATTAAATATATTCAATTTGATATTTATTTCATATTATATAAATTCAATTCATTTCCAAGGTATTCGCTATTGAAATATGTGCGGCCCTCTCTTTACTCTGTCCACCAATCACACAGAGGCATGGTTTAATATTGTTAAAATATTTATGCATGGGACCTATTTAAAACTCTCGTTATCACTCTGATGGGTTCGGACTTTATTTGCATGCTCCCTTCCAAATACTCTGAAGAGTCAACTACGAATGAATTTGCTCTTGAGACGTGTGTGTACCTCCCATTCATATGATAACCAATCATGAAATGGATTACTTTAATGTTATTTAATATGGGTGGGATCTTATACTTTCCAGGATTTTGGACTTTGTTCAAACGCACTTTCCCCATCACTCCGAGTGGTTGACTCTGAATGGAATTCACTCTTAAAACATGTTCTCTCCCTTCATTACTTTGATGACCAATCATGAGAAGGCAAGGGTAAATATTATATTATATTTAACTTCATAATCATCATGTCATTACTCTGACAACTTCGGACATCGGACGAACATGCCATTCCTTTTAATCTGAAATTCAATCACGAGCGGGAATAAATTAATGTTTTAACATTGTATTGGTTAGACTCCATTGGCCATCACACTATAATCCTTATCTCTCTCCTATGTGTTCCGACGGAATAAAAATTGTAATAAAAATAAACATGTAATTACTCACATATTCATGAGTTGAGAAATTACAAGGTTTTATAAACTCAAATATTCGAACACTAATAAATGGAAATATTGCATTAATAAAATTTATAAGAGTGCCAAACTGTCTGAGCAACGTATGAGTCTCATAATTAGGAAAAACAAATTGTGCACTTAAAAACCCTTACACATAAGGGAGGAAATCCCAATCTTCATTACTAGCACATCAGGGTAAGAATTTCTAGTTGCAAATACATTAGTTTACAATCTCATGATCCAAATATTAGGGTATTTAAATGGTAACTTAGGAATTTACTGGTAATTACCAGACTTTACCATTTGTTCCAAATTTTCCCAAAAATATAGAATTTTACATTCTCATTATAAATTTATGTTATTTATCTACTTGCCTTATTTTCCATAGTATTTACATGCCATGGAAGTAAAAATCATCTTTGGTAAAATCTTATGTTTACTAAAATTTCCCAGTCTCCTCATTACAAGCATTTCTTTACTAGTCTTTAGGGATTAACTAATATTCCCAACTCTTTTCCCTTTGGACATCAATTTTACTGTGTAACCTCAAGTAAAATATGTTTCTTAACCAATTCAAAGGGAAATTTAATAATCCACAACATTTCAGTTTCTAATTTCATTTTTATTTCAATTTAGAAATTTAAAATGCATTCTCATTCTTTTCCTAATGTTATGTTTGTAAAAATACTTTTCCTCTTTTCTAATGTGTGTATTTTTCTCTTATTATCAAACATGAATCTAATCGTCCTTCAACTCTGAGTCTCGAGGATTTTCCGAACCAACAAAGAGGCCAAAGTCTTATGCCTAGCCTTCAAGTTTCTAATAGAAAATTGCACTTTCACAATTTCCAGGTTGATGTGTGATGACTATGGTGGTTGGACATTAGTAACATTTGAGGATTAGTTCATATAGACTAATACAGATGATCAACCATCAATTTTCTCCAAATTGATTTAGAACCCATTACTAACAACTCTCTTTTTTCTAAGCAGGGGCTGGCATAAAACCAATGACAAAATATGATATTCAAACTTTGCTTCAAACTTCCCAGCCAACTAGGTATTCAAAATCCCAAATTTCAACATTTAAATAGGAAAAATCATGTGTATAAGCATCTAGCACATGAAGTCCCTATTATAAAATAACCCAATCAAGAAAATACAAAACCTAGAAAAACACTTATATGAAGCTTGGAATTAGTTTGCAATTGTTGAAGGGTGTTCCCTTGTCCACCCAACCATAGGCACAATTTCGCTTGCAATACTTTCAACTAGAAACCCCCTAGATAGATCATGATTCCCTAAGAGAGAGAGTTTCTATTTTTTCTTAGCCACAATAAGGGACAAAGGATGCTCTCCATATTTCACAGGAACCTAGTAGTCTATTTTTCTATCCACCAAGCAAGGGATCCTGTCGTGATTGCTCTCTCAATCACTCAAATTCTCTACGGCTTTGTTTCTCATCTTGATTAGAAAACACTGCCCATCAATTACTACACCCATAAATGTTTGTTTTCTCGGTTCTCTTCAGAACCATAGAGCCTCACATGCTCTACCTCTTCATAAACGGTCACTAGACTCATTCATGTGCATTATCTGTCCTCTTCCTACCATTTTCCTTTCTTTTCTTGTCTTCTATAGCAAGATTTTGTGGGTCCATTTCCAAATTCCTGGATCAGACCAAGAATTTTCTAGATGGGGTACTCTTCCCATCCCCTCATTGACTCTTGGGTAAGACTTTCCAACTACCAGTTTGACTAGTAATTAAATTATCTGGGACAAAGGACTATTATGGGTCTGATCAATTTAATTCCAACAGAGTATTGGCCTGGAATGGGTCATCTCAACCATTACTAGGTCCACCCTCACCACTACCTCTCATGCATCATAATATATGTTGGAAACACCTTCAGCAATTGTGAAACAATTTCCATTTTATTTAATAATAGAAATAACTACATTACTTTCTATATCAAAAGTTCATCATTTCCAAAATCCATGCACAACCATTTTGTCCATAATATTTTATCAACATACAATTATATTTACAGGCTGGGGGAAACAAGGATTACATGTTTCCATTCCATTCCTTACCTTGCTTTCACTCTCCATGTCATGCCATGGCATGCCTTGCCTTGAAATGACATGCTTTGTCATTCCTTACCTTTTCATTTCATGCCTTCTCGTGCCTTTCCCTGCCTTGTCATGTCATGTCTTTCCTTGCCATGTCATGCCTTTCCTTGCCATGCATTGCCTTGTCATTCCATTCATTTCCTTGCCTTTCATTGTCTTTCCATGCCTTGTTCACCTCAAAACTATATTCATTTGGATATTGCATAGCTCATATCCATGCATATACATTACAAATTTCATATGAGAATCCTTATCTTTATTAATGTTCAATTAAGAAATGTGTGTTTATTTACACGATGTCTTGCATCTATTATACATTCACAACATAATTTTGAACTAGTATCCACATAACAAAGCTCCACATTTAAATTTACATGTTTAAACAAATCACATAACTATCATCATAAACATATAACAATAAAAATAATATCCCACAACACATAAATAGATCTAGATGTATACATATCAAATGTCTATATCATTCTAACTAAAACCAACAAATATTAAGCAATGAATCAGTAAGATAAGTAAAAATCAAAGTTCTAACCGTCTAAGGCCAAAATATAGGTCGTTACATTTACAAATCCCTAGAACACCACTATGGTCTAAAATAGACTAATCCCTCCTTACATGTCCCATGTATATTCATGTTTTAACCTATACAAAAATAAATATATGTTTCCATAACATTATACAAGGAAAATTTCAAATCAAAGTTTGGATTGCAATGTAACAATAATCACAAAAAAGGAACATTTCTCATCCCAAGAAATAAAAAACATTTTTTCTAGCAACATGTGACTTAACTTTATATCAAAATTTTCATTTCCATCCAATGAAGTGTTTTTGCCTTTCCATGACTTGCCTTTCCATGCCATGGCTTGCATTGCCTTGCCTTGCCATTCCAAGACATGTCATACCATGCCTTGCCTTTCCATGCAATTCCTTTCCTTGCCTTACCAAGACATGAATTGTCTTTCCATGTCATTCTTTGCCATGCCATGCCATGACATGTCTTGCCTTGCCATTCCATTCCTTGTCATGCCTTGTCTTGTTATGTCATGCCTTGCCTTTCCTTGTTATGCCATGCCTTGCCTTGGCATGCCATGTCATTCCTTTTCATGCCTTTCCTTTCCATGCCATGTATTTGTGTGCCTTGCCTTGCCTTACCATATCATGCCTTACCTTGCCATGGCATGCCATGCCTTTACCTTCTATGTCTTTCCATGCGTTGCCATGCCATGTCATGCCTTTCACTGCCATTCTATGACATGTTTTTTCTTTCCATCCTATGACATGCCTTTCCTTGACTAGTCATACCATGTCTTGCATTGCCTTGACTTTCCATGCTTTGCCTTTCCATGCCATGTCATTCCATTCCTTTCCTTTCCATGCCTTGTCCTCCCATGCCATGCTATGCCTTTATTTTCCATGTCATGCCATGCCTTGTCCTCCCATGCCATGTTATGCCTTTATTTTCCATGTCATGCCATGCCTTGCTATGCCTTTCCTTTCCTTGTCATTCCATACCTTACATTGCCATGTCATGACATGCCTTGCCTTTCCATGTCATGCCATGCCATTCCATTCCATGCCATGCCTTGCCTTTCCATGTCTTGTCTTTTCGTGCCATGTCTTTCCTTGCCTTTCTATGCCATGCCTTGTCATGCCTTTCCTTGCCATAACATGCCTTTCCATGCCTTGTCTTCCCTTTCCATGCATTTACATGCCTTTCATTGCCATGCCATGCCTTTACATGTAGTGTCTTGCCATTCCATGCCTTTCCATGCCTTTCCATGTCATGCCATTCCATGTCTTTCCATGTCTTTCCTTGTCATCCCATGTCTTTATATTCCTTGTATTTCCTTGTTGTACCATTCCTTGCCTTTCCATGCTATGCCATGTCTTTCCTTTCTATGCCATGACATTCCATATCATTCCTTTCATTTTCATGCCATTCCATGCCTTCCCATGCCTTTCCTTGCCTTTCCTTTTCATGCCATGCCATGCCTTTCCTTGCCTTTCCATGCCTTGGCTCACCAACCCATACCATGCCATGGATTTCCTTGTCATGCCTTGCCTTTCCATGCCATGGTATTCCTTTCCTTTCCATGCCATGCTCTGCCTTCTCATGCCATGCCTTGCCTTGCCTTTCCATTCCATGTCTTCCATTTCCATGACATACCATGCATTGCCTTGTTATGTCATGCCTTCATATTCCATGCCTTTCATTTACATGTCATGCCATGCCTTTCCATGCCTTGCCTTGCTATGTCATGCATTTCCCTACCTTACCATTCCATGTCATGCCATGCATTTCCATGTTTTTTCTTTCCATGCCATGCTTTGACATGCCATGACTTTCCATGCATTTTCTTTCCTTTCCATTCCATGCCTTGCCTTGTCATCCCACGTCATGCCTTGCCTTGCTATTCCATGCCTTGCCTTTTCGTGACATGACATGACTTTCCTTGCCATGTTATGTCATGTCATTCCATGCCATGCCTTGCCTTGCCATGCCATGCCATGCCTTTACATGTCTTTCCTTTCCATCCCATGCCTTGCCATGTATTTCCTTCCATGGAATTACTTACCTTTCCATGCCATGTCATGCCATGTCTTGCCTTTCTATGTCATGCCATGCCATGTCATGCCTTGTCTTTCCATGCCTTGCCTTTCCATACATTTCCATGCCTTGCCTTTCCTTTCCATGCCATGCCATTCCATGCCAATCCTTGCATTTCCTTTCCTTTCCATTTCATGCCTTGGCTTGCCAATCCATGCCTTGTCATGCCTTTCCATGCCATGCCTTGAATTTCCAATCCATCCCATGTCATGCTTTTCCTTTTCATGCCATGGTATCCCTTGCCTTTCTATGCCATGTCTTTCCATACCGTGTCTTTCCCTGCCATGTCATGCCATGCCTTTCCTTGCCATGCCATGTCATGCTTTGCCTTTCCATTCCATGACTTTCCTTTCCTTTACTTTCTATGTCATTCCTTGAATTTTCTTTCCTTTCCATGCCATGCCTTGCCTTGACATGGATTTCCTTTCCATGGATTGTCATGTCAAGTCTTTCCCTACTTTGTCTTTCCTTTCCCTGCAATGCAATTCCATGCCTTTACTTGCCATGTCATGCTTTAACTTTCCATTCCATGCTATGCTTCAACTTGTCATTCCAAGCCATGCCTTGGCTTGCATTGCCTTGTGTTGCATTGCCTTGTGTTTCATTGCCTTGCCTTGCCTTTCTTTTCCATGCCCTAACGTGCCTTTCCTTGCCATGACATGTCATGCTTTGTCTTTCCATGACATGCCTTGCCTTGTCTTGCCTTGGCATTCCATGCATTGCATTGTCTTTCCTTGCCATGCCTTTCTTTGACATGCTTTGTCATGCCCTGCCTTGCCTTGTCATGTCATTTCATGCCTTTTCTTTCCTTGCCTTGCCTTGCCTTGTCTTGCCTTGGCATTCCATGCATTGCATTGTCTTTCCTTGCCATGCCTTTCTTTGACATGCTTTGTCATGCCCTGCCTTGCCTTGTCATGTCATTTCATGCCTTTTCTTTCCTTGCCTTGCCTTGCCATGCCATGCCATGTCACGTCTTGCCTTTCCATGCCATGCCTTAACTTTCCATGCCATTACTTTTCATGCCATGCTATGCTTTTCCTTGCCATGTCATGCCATGCCTTGGCTTGCATTACCTAGCGTTGCATTGCCTTGTCTTTCCTTGACTTGCCATGTCATGGAATGCCTTTCCTTGCAATGGCATGCCATTCCATTCCATGTTATTTCTTTCCTTGTCATCCCATGCCTTGCCTTGACTTGAATTTCCATGACATGCCTTACCTTCACTTTCCATGCAATGTGTTGCATTGCCTTGGCTAACCACAATTCATCTAAAAGGTACTTACATTATCATATTCATAAAACTAATTGATTGTAAAAATATAGTTTTTTTCATCGTATAGAGAATTTATTGTCCTTCCAGTCGCCCACAAGAAATTTTCCTCTATAATCATATACACCATTAAATTGATTCCAAATTCAATTAACTTCTAATAAATTTGTTTTCAAGTTAATTTAAGAAAAAAATAATGGCATTCATGTATCATACCTCTTTTTTTCTTAAAAATAATAATTCCTGTACTAAATGAACAAGTTTAATACCAAAAAATTACAATCAAAAGATTCATTAATAATGTAATTCTACAACTTCTTATCCCATCTATCTTAGATAAAAATACTTTCATGAGAATTTCAATGTCATAACATAAGCTCTTTTTATTCATATATCTTAGGTATCTTCATAGTTGTGAAACATGGATTATCATAATTAATAGGATTTACATAGAAAGGCATGTCACCAAATAGGTTTTTGTTCCATCCTTATGGTGTAGTCTCATTGTACTATTGATCCATAATTTCTTTTGGGTTGCATGAAAAAAAAACATAACTTCAAGGCCTTATTGAAAATCAAATAAATAAAAACTAATCTTTCAACTCAATAAATTTTATAACAAGATATAGCATGTATAACTATACCTAGACCTAGACCTTGCCTTGGCTTTCCATGTCTAGCTTTGCTTAGCCATGTCATGTCTTGCCTTGGCTTTCCATGTCTAGCTTTGCTTAGCCATGTCATGTCTTGCCTTGCCTTTCTTTGCCTTGCCTTGCATTTCCTTGCTTTGCATTTCCATACCTAGACCTAGTCCTATACCTAGACATTGCCTTGTTATGCCTTCCCTTGGCATGTCTTGTCTTGCCATGGTCTACGTCATGGTCTATGTCATGGTATAGGTCATGGTAATGGTGTAGGTATAGGTATTGTTATAGGACTAGGTATAGAACATGGTTTAGGTCTAGGTCTAGGTATATTCCATGGTCATGGTTTAGGTCTAGGTCTAGGTATATGCCATGGACATGGTTTAGGTCTAGGTCTATTGCCAACATGTCCCTAAATGTCTTGAGGATGTGAGTTGCAACTCGCGATAAAACTCAAAACGAGACTCAGATGGATGGATTGTTAGTTGCATTGGATCTGAGTCATCGGGTTTCAACTAGTGGGTCCCCTTCTCTATCATTCCCTTTCCTGGAAAATCATTTGTTGGAGGAACACCGAGACTAGGGTTTTTCTCAATGAGGCATAGTGCAATTCCTGAACAAAAGGTTGATATTCAAGAAAACTATGTTGGGAAATTATGGGTAGCGTAGTCACATGAGCCTTGGCCATACAGATGTGTAGGAGCTTACGAAATTCGGTTATGATGCTCAGTTTTGATTTTACGACACCGGACCAAATTGCCAACATGTTCTTGAATGGATTGAGGAGGTGAGTTGTAACTCGTGATAAAACTCTAACCGAGAATTGGATGGACAAATTTTCAAGTGCATTGGATCTGGGGCACTAGGTTTCATCTAGTGGGGCTCCTCTGTTATCATTTTGTTGCCCAAAAAATCGTTTGATGGAGGATCTTTGGAGCTAGCGTTTTTCTCAATGAGGCATAATGCAATTTATGAAGAAGAGGTCAATTTTCAAGAACATTGTGTTGGGAGTTTTTGGGTAGCATGTTCATGTGGACCTTGGCCAAATAGACATGCAAAAGCTTATAGAATTTTTTTATGATGCTCAGTTTTTATTTTATGCCCTCAGACCAAATTTCCAACATGTCCATGAATGGCTTGAGGAGGTGAGTTGCAACTTGTGATAAAAATCAAAATAAGACTCGGATGGATGAAGCATCGATTGGATTAGATCTGGGGAACTAGGTTTCAACTAGTGGGGGGCCTCCATTGTCATTCCATTGCTCCTAAAAGTGTTTTTTGGAGGATCATCAGGACTAGGGTTTTTCTCAATGTGGCATAGTGCAATTTCTAAACAAGAGGTCAATTTTCAAGAACACTATGTCAAGATATTGTGGGTAGCGTGGTTGCATGGGCCTTGTCTAAACAGATGTGGGGGAGCTTACGAAATTCTTCTATACTACTCGATTTAGATTTTATGACCCCGGACCAAATTTTGAACATGTCCCTAAATGGCTTGAGGAGGTGAGTTACAACTCATGATAAAACTCAAACCGGGACTTGAATGGATGAATCGTCAGTTGCATTGGTTTCAGGGCACCGGGTTTCAAATAGTGGGGCCCCTCCACTATCATTTTGTTTCCTGTAAAAGCATTTGTTGGAGGATCATTAGGACTAGGGTTTTGGGGGGAAATTTGAGGGAAGTGGGTCATATTTTTGGAAAGCATTATGGTAGTTGTTTGTTTTCATCCTTGAGCATGGAACTTGTTTGCATATTTTCTTGTAGTTGGGTAATTTCCTTGTCTCTGAGTCATATCAATCCTATGAGTCATTATACTCCTTCAGCCCACCCAAAGAGTTCCTCAGTTATCGTCAGACTATGTTTTGGTCTATATCTCATTGATTCAATGCTTCCAAGTCATTTTTCATGCCTTAGAATGTTCAAGGGAAGTTTCATCCCAAATCAACCACTCTATAGTATTACCAACATTCATCCTCGTGTCAGTTTATGCTCATTTGATATATTATATTACTTCATTTTCTTGTGTCAGTTTCATTTCAATGATGGGGGACAGATCATGGCCCTCCTTTGACGAGTTTGTTTTTTTTTACTTCAACACATTATCTAGGAATTAGACTTATAAACTAGTTAGTACCTTGGAACTTGCATACCCCAATGGTAGGTATCCTCTCTTTCGATAGTAAGTTTACATCATTGGCCTCTAGTTGAATGATTCCATGAATGTTCAACTTCATCTCATTTATTCACATTCGTTGGAATGCACTAGGGTACCTTAGGAGTCATTGTCATCATTGGTGATTTCCCTTGCAATTGTTAACTCTATACAGCAATGATCGGTAATCAAGTGGTTTATACCATGTTCGACATCATCACATTTATTCACGTGGCTAGAATCATACCATTTCAGGACCAGACTGAAGACCCTGGGAACCCCTTAGGCACCCACCTTTGTTACGTGCCTCACCCAAGTTGCGATGAAGATTATTTGAGTACTTAGAATATTACAGTATGGCCATCATGCTAGCAATCTCGCAGATATATATGTTGTCACATAGATCCACTTTGTATTAGTCTGTGGCTATGTTTTTGTCATATAGTAGCTCCACTGTGTATTTGTTTGTGGTTATGACCTGATCACATCATGGAAGGTATGGATCCACATTGTATCTTTGGTGACCATATCCTTAGTCAGTGCTTTCATGGATTCGTAGTATATTGGTCGGTGACCATGCTTTGGGTCAGTTTATTCTGAGTATGGGTATGCCTACCTCAGGGATGATACATATGTATTGGTTAATGTTTATTTGTAGCTTCCACCCGACTCTCCTATTATAGCACCCTTGCACATATATTTTTGTAAAGTTTTTTGGCCATCAAATTTTCTTTTGAACTCACACTTTAGGGGGCATTTGTTACACACCTAAGTGTCTCACTTAAGCATCGCACTTTACCAAGCGTCGCAATTTCATTACCATGTGGGAGTGTTTGTCATAATCTCTAGACATGTTGGAAGGAAAACCTATCATTTGGGTCAGTTTATTATGAGTATGGGTATTCCTACCTCAAGTATGATACATATGTATTGGTATTCCAACACCCTTGCACATATATTTTTGTAAAGTGTTTTGGCCATCAACTTTTATTTTAACCTCACACTTTAGGGGGAATCTGTTACACACCTAAGTGTCGCACTTAAGCATCTCACTTTACCAAGTGTCTCTATTTCATCACCATGTGGGAGTGTTTTTCATAATTCGTCGACGTGTTGGAATGAAAACCTATCATTTGGAGGTCAAAATACTATCTTTCACCTTGATTTTTTGGCCTTTTTTTAGTATCATCGCTCCCCTTCCCAAATGAAGAGGAGGATGAACCCTTGTCATCGGTCCTTTATTAGTTCTAAGGGAGTGATACTATCATCATGTGCTCAGTTCTAAGGGGGTGATGAAGTGGTTGAAACAATTATGCCTTATTTTGAGAGGTTGTTTCCTGGAGATTTCAGTTGATTCGAGATACCCTCTATCCAAGGCAAGGTCAATCTTGTTTGTTTAGATAAATCCTCATTTGATCCTATCCTCTCCTCAAAAGTATCCTATGGTTTTTATGCCTCAACTCCTATATAATGAAGGCCATTCTTGGGTGAAGGGGGGGAAATAATTTTGAGTATCATACTGCTAGTCTTGTGACATTCAAAGGGTTGGAAAGGAGAGCTTGGAGGATATGCTCCAATATCAACATCAAGGTTGTAAATGCTTCATTACTTATTTCTTTCCATATAATATAACTTTGCCTATTCCCCTCATGCTTATGTTGTTCATTGTATGCATGTCTATTTTTTTCTAGTTCGATATAAATAGATCTATTTTTCTTAATAGTATATTGTGGGAGAAAGAAGTATTTTTTTTCCTTGCATTACCTCTCTTACACCAAGAGCTTGGACATAAATATTAAGGGATAGAGAAACGAGGACAACCGACGGAAAGGAGGTAGGTCATTTATCTCATTCTTTCACCTTCCTTTCTTGTTTTGTTTGTAAGCATATAGAATAGATTTAAAGGGAAAGTAGGGAACCATTTTTTATCTTTTGTCTTGGATCAAAGGAGTCTTGATCCAAGGGGGGTTTCACCTATCTGTAAGGGAAAATTTTCCACAACAATTATGACTTAGATTAGATGAGTGTATCGTCTAGGAACATAATCACAAACTTGTCCAAGTATTCCATGAGCACTCCATTCATCAGACACATAAAAATAATTAAGGCATTTGATAGTCCAAATGGTACTACCATGAATTCATAATGTATGTATCTTGTTTTGAATGTGGTCTTTTTGATGTCTTCTTCCTTTATCCTCACTTGATGATAACCTGATCTCAATTTAATATTGGAAAATATGATTGCACCTTTCAGCTGATCAAATAAATCAACAATCCTTGGAAAAGGGTATTTGTTCTTTATGGTGACCTTATTTAGTTATCTGAAATCAATACATGGTCTTAAGGTTCCATCTTTCTTCTTTACAAACAACACTGGGGCACCCCAAGGTGACACACTTGGGTGTATATACCCCTTATTCAATAGTTTTTCAAGCTACATGTACAATTTTTTCAATTCTTCTGTGCCCATTATGTAAGGCGTCTTGGATACTGGGGAAAATCCTGCCACCAAATCAATAGAGAAATCAATGTCTCTCTTTGGTGGAAATCATGGGATTTCTCCAAAACCATCTTCAAAATCCCTTAAGTTCGAGTGGTCTTCAATGCTTGACACTTTATCTCTAGCTGCCTCTTCCATATGGGCTAAAAAAATATGACTTCCCTTCCTGAACTCTTTTTTAACTGCATAGCTGAAATCTCTCTAACAACTACAGCTCTTGGACTGCCTTGAATCTTGCCTTGTTTCCCTTCTTCATCAATACAAGTAATTGTCTTGTTGTAACAATTTAGGACAACGTGGTGTTTTTCCAACCAATGCATGTCAATTAGAAAATAATATGAACTCAATGGTATGATGTTTACATCTACCTTTGTGATGAGTCCATTCATGTCTATTGGACCATATTTAACAAACTCAATGGTTTTCCTCTTAGCTCTTGTGGCTAATTGAACTAACCAAGATTTCTTATGCTTACTCCTTTGCAAGTGAAATATTTCAACAATGTTAGAGTTTATGTAACTATGTATAGCTCTAGAATCAATTAAAATTGTTATGGGTTGGTTATCAATCTTACCTTCCACTTCAATTATGGGGGATTGATACTATGCTTGCTTGTTGTCCAAGGCCACATAAATCCTTGGCATTTTTCCTCCCATGTCTTCAACTATTTCATCCTCTTAAATGATGTGAGAAGCCCTCATTCTTTCTCCTTTGTGAGGGCAGTCCATATGTAAGCGATTTCCCTCACATCCCCAACATTGTATAGGTTTTTGCCTTGGCCTTTTTCTAAATGAATCTGCAATCTTGTGCTCATTTTGGGTTGAATGGCTCTGTTAATTTGCTTTGTATCTTTTCTTGAAAAATGGTGGCTTAAAACCCTTCTTCCTTTGATCCTTTTTACCCTTCATCTTGTCATTCCAAGATTTTTGGAAAACCAGCCTTCCTTTGCTTTGCTTGTAAATATGCTTTTCTCTCCTTATGGCTTCTTCCAAAGTCTCGGGGTTATCATATTGTATCTTGCCATTGTATAAGGAGGGTAACCCACTTAGAAACCTTTGGATTTTGACCTTCTCATCCTTTATGAAGTCAACATATTTTAAAATTTCAAAGAACCTCTTCTCATATTCATCCATTGTCGTGCTTCCCAACTTGAGTTCAAAGAACTCTTTCATATTTATTTTATAATAATGCTCAAAAAAATATTTCTCTTGGAAATATCCTTTGAACTTCCTCCATGAGATCCTCTTTTCATCAAGGTGCTTGGCTTGCTTAATTTGATCCCACCACATGGTTTCCTTTCCTTGGAAGTGGTAGTTTGCAATTCTAGCTTCTACCCTTGAGGGATTATCATGCAGCTAGAAATATTTCTTCATTTCCAATAGTTAGGACTTGGCCTCTTCTCCTTTCTTGTGCTCACTATTGAATGTAGGTGGCTTGATTTTTCTGAGTTCACCTTGCAAGATGTCTCCATCAAGACTTCTCTTATATCTCCTTACAAAAGATACACTTGGGATGCTCCCTAACCCTGAACTTTCATGATTTCTTCTAGTGGATTACCTTGGAGAATGATGGTGCCTACCCATGCTTCTTGACTTCCTGTCATTCCCATGATCATCCATTTTTCTATGGGATCTAGACGTTGTCACTTGTACAACACTAAATGATTTATTGGTTCTAGAGGATTTTTTAACTTGTTGATGCAACATATTCAAACTTTGAATTATCTCTTCTTGATCCTTCATAATCCTTTCATTATTTTCCCTATAGCTTTGCACTTCTTTATGCATGCTTCTCATAGTTACAAGATCATGTCTACCTCTTCTTCCATTATATTTTGGCTCATCATTTCCAATGTTGACATGCAGACCCTGACCTCTTCCTCATGGTTGTAATATCCTTGGGAATCTTCCATAATTCCATTCCTCATATAAGAACCAAAAATAAATTCATGTACCTATAATTCTGCAAGAAATGTGCATGTAATAATTATTGTTAGAACATGCATAACATAAAACATTTCATCAATTAGAATACAGGTTATTCTTCATATCAATTTTAAAGAACACAATGCACCAATTCAAAATCTAATCCCATTAGACACACTCCTCTATAAACCAACTTTCCAATGGTTGTACGCATGCCTCATTTTGAGTTCTGAGCAAAAAGTTACAACATTCGCAAGTTGCAAATTCCACTCATTTACTGCTACAGAAAATTATTTATTACTTTCCTGGAAATTTTAGTGCTCAATTAAAAATTATGGGTGGATATATGTCTTCTGCTCCTCAAGACCTTTATAGATACTATTTTTTTTCTCAAATATGAGATCCGAGCTGAAAGTTATGGTTCGGGAAAGTTTAGACTATTTTTCTCATGTTATCCATGTATATTGCATGTGTCTTCTTTCTCTTCCTGCACATTTTTAGGTACCCATATCCCAAATATGGCTCCATGGATGTCTTATATGGTTCATAAGCTTTCCACAGACTGCTCATGTGCCCCAAATAGACTTCTGAGCAAGGAGTTATACCTTATGGAAGTAATCTAGTGTCAAAATTTTACCTTAACTGTTTTAGTTGTAACTTTCTCATAGGAGCTCTGATTTGCACCTAGAGTAGATCATTAGATAGCTCTCTCCAAGTTCTTTTATTTAAGTTTCAAATTCATTGTATACCTTCGTATTTGATGTTCTCATGGGTTTTTATTTCCTAAAAACATCGTTTAGGGGCTCAAAATCGCCCCACAAGTTCATGACCTTCAAAATCCCAAAAAAATCATAGAAATTTGATTGTTTTATTGTTATAATAGCCCTTTAAATCTAAGTCGTCGATCTATAATCGAGTGAAATATGAGTTGTTGATCCACTAATCCTTTCCAAATCTCATGGATCAATTTCCATTGTTGATCGGCAACCCTAAACAATCTTGACCATTGATTTCTGACACTACATCATTGATTGGCGATCAGATATTTCCTTTGTAAACCACCTTGCTTACCAATTTCACTGATGCTCGATCATCGGCCATCGATCGTCAGTCATTTCTCTTGGAAAAACAATATTTCCCAAAAGTCTCATCGAACCTCGACCATTGGTTATCGATCATCGGCGAATTTCTTTGACCACCACTTGATTTCAAAATTTGTCAAACCCCGACCATTGGTGATCGTCCATCTCTTCACTGACGTGGCATGGTACATAGATGATGACATTTCATGACACGTCATCCTAAGGCATCAACTAGGTTGGCATGGCATGACACATGGATGTTGATGTGGCATGACACATAACCTTCCTTTTTCCTTCATCTACCATCGATAGCTTCTCTTGGAAGTATTTTGAAGATCGCACTAAATCTATCGACCCCCGATCATCGGCCATCAGTGATCATAGATTTCCTTTAGACACATGAAACTTTCACCCAATTCTGTCGATCCCTGACCATCGACCATTAGCCTTTGGAGATTTCTTTTGGCCAAACCAACTCTTCACAAACCTTGCCAATCCAATCGTCAGGCATCGGCAAATTTTGTTAACGAACTTCAACACTTAGAAATTTCAACCAAATCCCAGGTGAATATAGGTCGTTAATCTCCCACTCAAAATGATATTGGTTGTCGATTCTACTCCAACCTTCCAATGACCGAAATGAATCCAAATCATCAATCTATTTCATTTTCCCAACCACCAAAAATGAATATTGGTCGTTGATCTCCTCAACCTTACTAACTACAAAAAAACCTTAGATTTTTTTTAAATTTATTAAAATGAATCAAGGCAGTTGATCTTGAGATCGAATGCGATCTCGGTAGTCGATTCTTCAAACTCTTCTCAGCACTACAACGGTCATTAAAACATAAATTGTTTACCTTCTAGGTCAAATTCATCTCTGGGACCTACATATTCACTCCTCGTATCATCTCTTCGACTGCCCTGAGGCATTTAAAATCAAAATTTTCCCACGAATCTGGGGATTTCTCTCTAATTTATCCATTTTTCCCCAAAATCACATAGACCAAAATATGCAACAATGAGTTTTCCCAACTGGCACTTTTCCTAGCCAATACAATCCTGGTGTTTGAACCATAGGCTCTAATACCATAATTTAACGTCCCCTAGCCCAGCTGAGGTCCATTACATGCAAAAAACTCATAAAAATTAAAATTTGTCGTTAACTAACTTCTTGTAGCTTATCAGCTAAAAATTACATACAAATTTAACTATTGTCTACTACCATTGACTTGATACATCTACAAAATTCTAATGTAAACACAAAATGCAGCTAATAACTCACACAACATCATGTAAAACCATTATCATACATAGAGTAAAACCACAACAATTAAACACTTAAAATATCACAGCATTAAGATCAAACATCGTCTTTCAAAATGGTTGTCCAACCAGTTGCTTGGGATGGAAATTCCACCAAACCATATACTTGGTGTTCCAAATATCAACAGCAATTCACCCTCAAGCTAGGGCTAGCAATACACAAAAGAGAGTGGTCTCTCATTGTCCACGCACAGCTCAAAAATCCCACAACCCACTGGTATTCTCTTATAGTTATCATGATTTCCACCATCTTTCTTCTTCTCGACATGCCCAACCCAAGGAATATACCCCTCATCCCATTTGTTTATCAAGGTCTCTCTAGCACATGTAACCAGGAATCTCTTTGTTGGGAACTGATCTGAAAAGATCTTTTAAACGACAATGGTTGAGTTACTATGCATGAGTTATTTTACCATTTAGGAAACTAATGAAAGAAGAAGAATTATAGAAGAAACATAGCAACCATATGAACATGTATAGATCTGAAATAAAGCATGAGGAACAACAAACCATAAAACACCAAAGTGATAACGGAGTTCGGTAATCTCGCTTACGTCTCTGGGCCTTTGTCTCAATGGGTGAGGCTTTCTTATTTATGTTCAAAGATTTAAAAGTACATCACATCAGTGCCAAAAAGCTCACAAATTGATCTGGTCTTGTTCTACCAGATCTCTAGAACCCAACAAAACTGACGGCATTGAAATCGGATGAATGGAGCTCCCAGAAATGGCCCGCAAAGGTGCTCTCTTCAACAACTTCCCTCCATAAAAATGGCTTTGGCTCGAAAAATCTTCAGCATAAACATATTCTTCACCTCCTACATGGCTCCAAGAACCTCTGGTTTATATAGATCTGAAGTTGGTAACCATCTCCCAACTTCCCCCCAAGATCTGGCCTCAAAAGGGGCCTAATATCCCCCCAAAATGGATTAAATCCGCTCAAGCAAGCCTAAAATCCATATAAAAATCATATAATAAAGTAATAAACCCACTATTTGCAAATAAATTGGGTGCAGCCCCCTTTCTTAGGCGATCCTGGTCACATGGGCACCTCCATGTGGCCCTGGACTAGAACTAGTTCGTTGGCCCCCTTGATCTCCTGGCTCCTAGTCATATTACAGTGCCATGTGGCCACATCCTATACCTTTGTGCGCCCTCCTATTCGATAGCCCCCCCGATCAAATGGCCTCTGGTTACGCCCCCTGATCGGCGGGCTAGCCCGACCGACCAAGGTTAACCACCAATCTCCATGCTAACACCCAAGTCACATGGTGAAGGCACATGATAGAGCGTCGGGGAGCTAGGGCGTATGCAACATCCGCGCCATAATGTATATGTTGTGGTTCTATGATGACGGTCTTGTGCGACGGGGGCTGGGGCCTAGCCCCAACCCTAACCTCTGCCATATAACAAACATTTTCACTTTAAATATTAAAACACCACTATATATATCAAGTAACACAACGGGCGGGAAGTTGAGGTACAAACTTACCCATCGGGGCCCACACAACTTTTGGCATTTCATTTCCTAGGGTTAGGCTTTTGGATGTCTAGGGTTTGGGCATTCATGAGTAGTGTTAAAAAGGCCTCCAAAGCCTCATTGTAATAATTATGCTTAGACGGATGCACGTAACAGCCACATCTCTTCTCAGAGATAGCTACCACCATTCAAGCAAGTTGTTTCAGTTCTGCAGTTTTACAGTTTCAACCTATTTTCTTTATTCAATGGAAGTTAGTGTTCACTAGATATATGTTGGTGTTCTTTGTATATTTGTGTTGTTGTATTCAATTTGTTTTTCATTTTGTTCTGCTCATAAATCCAGATCAAGATTATAGTGGGGATGTTACAAATTTGGTGAGTACCCAATTGAATGCACTCTAAATCCTGGTAATATGACTTGTTTAGCACAATATTTCCGACCATAACAATGGAGGGACCAAGAAAACTAGGTTTTCTTTGCATGAAGAACTTAATGTGGCAACTAAAATAAATTCAACATGTATTAAGTAATTGCTCGACTTTTTTTGGATACATCAAACCATCAAATGCTTGATATCTACCTTGGCCTTAACTTTGAACAAAATTTTGGAACAACAACATTCTTCTTCTCCATTAAAGAATTTATTCCAAACCATCTTGGGAATGTGTGACTCACTTTTTGGGGTTAGCTTTTAAATTTTGGATTAAATTCTTACTCTTTTCCTCCATTGAATGAGTCAATTATTGAAATATCTAAACATTATTATCCATGTAAGACTAGAACTTCTTGAGTATTGCTTCAACAAAGTTTGTATCATATTTTTCTACCATTTTTGCAACTCTCGAAGCTCCAATTTGTGTCAAACCTTGTAACAATTGTTCTCTACCTGAAGCATAACCAATGCTAGTATTAACCATACAAATTTTGTTCAATAATTTTAGAAAAAAAACATGATATCAAATTAATCTGTAACTTAATGGAAGAGTCAAAAAATCCTCGTGCAATTAGCTATAGATTATTAAAGTATTTTTCTTTAAACATCTATGTGGATAAAATTGTATACAATTTTAGCTAATTCGAAATAAATTTTAAAATAACAAAAACATACACACATTTAAATCATGGAACATAAGAAATTTGATAAGGGAAATATTTTTAGAGAATTAAACTACAATATGTTGTTATAATCTTCTTACAATAAACACTTGCATCTTGCACTTACAACTTTTTCTTTGAAACGCACTATTATAAAGCTCTTGCATAGTCTCTTACATTTCCATGGCAGTTTGTCATGTCTTCTCCCAAGCTTCTATCTCTCACTCTTTGTTACTTACATGATCCTCCAATCTTTGTTTTTATACATGAAATTGACTAAAAAATATTCTCATCCTCTCTCTTTATTGAAAATCGAACCATTCATAGTCACATCCCTAACTTAACAAGGTTGCATGGCAGCGTATACTTGTCATTATACGGGTATAATAAAATAATAGATGTAGCAGTTTTTGACACGGTTTATCGACTTTGGCTAAATATAGAGAATTGTGTAACATGTAAAAAAAAAATTAGATATCAAAATATAGAACATTACAAATCAAGGAAATAAGATTAAAATATGACTTGTTGAATATGTTTTCATTGTGGGTATAGAGAGCTCTAGTATAAGAAAAAGGATTTACTTAATACATATTTCATAATCCAAATTGATTTGGGTGAAATACAAATAAAAATTTGGAAGTTGTATTGAAATGGATGGAATCTTACACCCATGATGTAATCTGTATGAAGAAGACGTGGATGAGGATTTATAGCGTGTATATTGTATTGAAAGTGGACTGTAGAGTATTAAAATAGATTTATGGAAAGATACATACCATCTGATTCTAAAGTCAATTGCTCTATCTAAGGTCAATGAGCTTAATAAAAAAAAATTGTTGCATCACTATCCATCCTTTCCTTGCAACAATTTGAAAAATTCCCTACAGAATGCTCAAGCCCCTATGTTGAGGCTGACATGGGGTGATTCGGTTTCCTTGGTCGAGACTGGAGAGCATATAATCAAGAGAACAAGAATCGATGTGTGTCAAATATTTGCATAGCAAAAAACGATGGTATCTGACAACTTATAGCTGTAACTAATTAGGTTGAGAGCTCTATAGAGACATACAGACAGGCGTGCGACCGATTCAATAATGGTTGTTTTTCAGATTGATTGTTGTGGCATGTTATAGTGCTCTACATTAATAGTATTCATTATTGTTTTCTTTCGTCTTGAACCCGAGTTCGAATTGAATGTTGCCCATCGAAGGTGAGACGAACCCTCTTTGACAGAGGACAAATCATGGGTCAGCGGCCTCCTCCTCCTCGTCTTCTTCCCCATCCATTTTGCACTATCTTGTACCAAGGTACTGAGTTTACCTATAAGCAGTGAATGATCTGTATGCAAATGCACCTCGACTCTTCTTGTATATAATATGTATGGCACAATTATTTCTTTATTTAGCAAATGTCTCGAGGAACAGAAGCTAGAGAATGTCGACCCAACGAGTTAACCATGGGACTCGGGTACCTCCCAGACTTTTCGAGGAGGTAGATTTTGCGATGAATAAAAATAGAATAAAAAACATTTCGAGGAAAAAATTAGACTTTCAAACAATTAGAATAGATATAGACTAAACTAAAAATAATAAACTTCTTTTAAGATTATCTATATTTCAAAATTGATAATGTTTTATCTATATTTCAAAATTGATATTGTTTTATATATAATATATATTGTAAATTTTCTATAAATATTTTTGGAGAAAAAGTTTTTGATTTTCAAATGATTGCATAACTAAACTCAATTAAAAATAATAACCTCCTTTAAAGATTATATATTTCAAAATTGATAATATTAATAACAAAGAAATACTTTTATTTCTTTGAAAATGTTCTTTATCTAGGCTTAAGCTTTGGAGTTTTGTTTATTTTTTCTTTGAAAATGTTCTTTATCTAGGCTTAAGCTTTCGAGTTTTATTTATTTTTAAATCATTCACTATCATGGTTTTCATACCATACCATGTTAACATTAAGTCAGTTTACTCAAACAAACAATTTTATTAATCACAAAGAAATTATTAAATCACACAGATATAGGCAGAGCATATGTATAACCTCTATAACTTTATCTTAACATGAACATGGCATAAACTTTATCATTATTTTCCAACAAGGATTAACTTACTTGTCAAAGGGCCCCCGGGGGCAACTCAATTGACAAATGTCGTGAATATGAAGTTCCATGAGGTTTCGAATTCAAATCCTCCCGACTTACAATGTGTGTCGCATTACGCACGTGTCCAATTTTTTCAATTTTGACGCAGCTAAGATCCACGTAAAACTTACACGCCACTTCCTACAAAACACTACAAGTGTATGCATAACCTTTCACCATATCTGAGCATACGTTTTGGGACGAAATTTAAAGCTCAGATCGCTGCGAAACGAGTGTTGGCAGGCATCAGGAAGGGTGGCGCAGGCCTTGTGCAAGGGTGGCGCAGGCCTTGTGCAGAGTGAACTTGTGGCAAGATTTAAACTTGCACGTGTAACCGATGTTGACCCCATATTCTTTGCATTCGCTGCATTTGTAGGCCAGATGATCCGACCGCAAGAGCTCATGGGCATGGCGGGTGGCACACAACAATGATATTGTGCCAGCATTAGCCTTGTCTTATCATTATTTATATGAAATAAAAGGATGACTCGGTTTGGGGTACGCTCCTCTTGTATATAATTTTTAATCATTAAGAATTTATGAAATAATAAAAAACTCATAATTTTTATCTTAATAAAACAAATAAACATATTCATAGTATTTAAAACAAAATTTACATTTACAATATTTAAAATAAATTTTACAACATTGTTGATATTTACATGAGAATAACAATACATAACAATACACATTTGTAAAAAAATTAACATTACCAAGTTAATTATAAATAGAGTTAACATTAAGTTTGGGAGTCTTTGCTATTAAAAATTAAATACTAGCAAGATATAAAAGTGATTAGTTAATTATAAATAAAGTTAACATTACAACTACGGCTTACTAATTCTCTCTAAAGTTTGGGAGTCTTTGCTATTAAAAATTAAATACTAACCATATGTAAAAGTGATCACCTTAGGATTACAATTATAAAGAGTTTTTTTGTTTTTTATTAGTTAATTATAAATAAAGTTAACATTACAACTAATGCTTACTAATTCTTTCTAAAGTTTGGGAGTCTTTGCTATTAAAAATTAAATACTAACCATATATAAAAGTGATTACCTTAGAATTACAATTATGAAGAGTTGTTTTTGTTTTTGTTTTTGTTTTTGTTTTTGTTTTTGTTTTTTTTTTTGTTTTTATTGCTTACTAATTATCTTCAAAGTTAGGAACCTTAATTATTAAAAATTAAATACTAAAAAGAAATAAAAATAATTACCCTAAGATTACAATTAAGAAGAGGTTTTTCAAAATACATATTCATTAAAGGAAAGGAGTAGGTGAACTCGGGAGCAATCTTTCTTCAACTCGAATGGCAAGATTGCTCCCGAGTTAGCCCACTGCTTAAAGGAAATTGTTTAATGCCCTTAAGGATCCCTGATGTCAGACACGCTTAAAAGCTGATACCCGTTCGATTTCCGGCATTATTAGAAACACTGACATTTTGGGAAAGTATATTAATAGTTTTGCGCTTTAGTGGCTGTGGCTGCCAGGATTTCAATTTGCAGATGTGGCTGCCAGGATTTCAATTGTAAGCTTTCTGTTATATCAGATTGGAAATTCGGGTGAATGTGTCTCTCTGCTTATTTGTGTGACATTGATTCGTTTTAGCATGGGATATTTTCGGAGCTGTCGACATGGCGACAGCAAGAAAATGGAAATTGAAGTAAATTCTGGAAATTAAACCATAGGGCTCTGGTTATCGGTGTCATAGATGGGATGTCTGCAGCTTTATCTTACTCTTTCGTCCATTTCACATTTGCTACAGTTGCACAGTGGCTGAATCCTTCGTCCATTTCACATTTGCTACAGTTGCACAGTGGCTGAATCCTTCGCCATATAGAATTCGAGCTGGGCATGCTAGCATTGAATCGTCCATTTCACATTTGCTACAGTTGCACAGCGGCCGACTCCTTCGCCGCATAGAATTCGAGCTGGGCATCCTAGCATTGAATCGAAGACGACAACAGGTAAGAAATCCAGCGAAATTACAAGGAGAGTTAATGTCAGCGCATCTTGAATATGGCCCGTTCCTTTGCCATCCACTGGATTAAGAGACCGGGGCCTGACGGAAAAGGGAGCACACACGAGGGCTTGAAGATCCATGAGCAAAAATGATGGCAGAATGTAGTACTGCATATCAGGAGCTGGTGTTCGTGTACTCAGCATTAGAGAAATACCTTGACT
This sequence comes from Picea glauca, assembly GCA_000966675.3. Classification (NCBI taxonomy): domain Eukaryota; kingdom Viridiplantae; phylum Streptophyta; class Pinopsida; order Pinales; family Pinaceae; genus Picea; species Picea glauca. Next base: position 113,209 of record JZKD02S1826422.1, on the reverse strand, counting down.
ATGTGAAGCTTCAGAAACTTTTGTAAATATACATGTCCTAAAATAATGAAGATGTATACTATCGAGCGATGTAAATTGCATGAAATATATATGTCTTAAAACAATGAAGATGTATATTATGGATGTAAATTGCATGTTATACCCAGGTTTACCATGGAGATCGCCACATTGTCACTCAACAAACTGTTACTGCATTGTTATTCAAACAACCGCCAGATAATTAGGCTGTTAAGGAAATTAAAAATCAATGTATCACATTGAAAAACAAACATTTATTGTTTACAAGTAATATTATATTTTATTTCCAACATTAAATTGGGAGGCAAACCTATGCTTTAAATTAAATTAAGATTGAGGTGCAAAATTTGGATGACTAAGCAATAACATAATTATTTAAATCACCAATCAAACATCAGAAAAATGCTTAAATCAAAAGAAACTAATACTAAGTCAATTCATATAGATTGCTATATACCTATGCCTTATGTAGATATAATAAGCAATTATGTAAATATAATAAGCAATTATGATAAAAATTCTTACTCTTTTGAAAATTGTTTTTCATTTCAAAGCTTAAAAAAATTGACAATTTGTCTTCTTTAACTACAACCTAATTTTTTACTATATTTTTTTTATATTTATTTACAAATTGTAATAAAAATTTTAAAAATATATAAATAAAAAATAATTTTTTTAAAAATATATAAATAAAAAGATTAATCATATTTGGACTAGAAAAGGATCCATAAATACTCGTGGTAAAAACAATGATTTCAACCATATTATAAAACCCAAACCCAACCTCATTATAATTAGAGAATCGAGTATGGTATCCTAACCCTCGACCATAATTAAAATTTACAAGATGTGGCAGTTTTTTCTTTAGCAGGGGGAGTGCTTGATCCCAAGAGGTTTTGAGCTCACAATAAAGGGGAGAACAACGGGTTTATTTTATCATAAAACAGTAAACTTTTATCTTAATGAGATTTGATATGTTTTCAAGAAGATATCAGGAATTATATTTAATTTCAACTTCATCCATTATTTTGAATTTATATTTACATTAAATATTAAGTATTAAGATAAATCATGATTTTATTATTTTCAACTTCATATTTATATTAAATATAAATATTAAGATAAATCAATTGTATGATGAATTTATTATTTCCACCTTTATATCTACATTAAATATTAAGATAAATCAATTGTATAATGATCTTATATTTAAATGCATGTTTTTGAGTTTTAAATAAAAGGTGACATATCAAAATAAATCAATTGTATGATGATCTCATTATTTCTAACTTTGTCTCAAATAAAAAAAGACAACATATCAAAATAAATCAATTGTATGATGACCTCATTATTTCCAACTACATATCTATATTAAATATCATTATTTCCAATTTCTAATCTACAATAAATATCAAGATAAATTAATTGTATAATAACCACATATTTAAGTACATACTTTTGAGTCTCAAATAAAAGACAAGATATAGTATTAAAATATATCAAGATAAATCAATTGTAGGATGACTTCATATCCAAGCACATACTTTTGAATGTCAAATAAAAGTCAACCTATAATGTAAAAAATATCAAGATAAATCAATTGTATAATGACCTTATATTAAAGCATGTCTCAAATAAAAGGCAACTTATAATGTAAAAAAATATGACAATAAATCAATTAATCAATTGTATGATGACCTTGTATTTAAGCAGTATAGTGTAAAAAAAAAAAAAAAAAAAATCAATTTTGTAGTATAAAAAAATAAAAAAATATATTTAAAAAAATCAATTATATAGTATAAAAAAATCAAAATAAATCAATTATATGATAAACTCATATTTAAGCACTTGCTTTTGTGTGGTTCTTTTGTATCATGCTTTTGAGTCTCAAATAAAAGACCACATATAGTGTAAAAAAGGTTACTTAATCATGGTTTCCATTCAAGTTAGGATGGATGAAACTAATTTTTTATGAAGCTTATAAAGGAAATGTAAGATTAGTTAGAGATAATTATTTAAATATCACCAAAACATATTATAAAGAAACAGTTTAAGTGTATAGGTAAAAGTATTAACAATAAGGTAGAGTTTGAAGTTATCCTCTTTGAGATTAAAGAAATTATTTTATTTTATTTAAAAATAATTCTTTTAAAAGTGATTATATTTTAAATTAAAAATATTTGAGTTTTTTTTTAAATTAATTTTAGGTTATTTAGATAAAGTTATTAATTATTATATGAATTCCACTTTATTCATATAAAATCATTGAATAAAATCATTTAATTAAGTAACACTATTGTCAAATAAAATTATATAATAAAAAACAATGACACAAATTCACATTAGAATAAGAAAGGTATGTAAAAAGAGGAATAGATAGGTGCATGGTCTTACCACCCTCATATATCCTTGACTAAACATGATAATACCTTTCCCTTATCAACATTTAAGGTGTCGCACCTTTCCAAAAAAAACTTAGGTGGAGGTAGTGCCTCCAAGAGGAATGTAAGACGATGGTTATTAAATCATCTAGCTTTACCAACTAAGAATGTAATCATACTACAATTATGAGCATTGGGCTTGTTAATGTGGTGAGGATGGGTGAAGAAATCATTTGCAATGGTGTTCTCCATAGGCATGGTTTGTTTAAGCTTCTTCATCAACAAATTTACTAAATATAGAGGTTTATGTTTTAGATTTCATGGTTTGGGTTTTATGAGCTTCAACTTTCACTATGGTAAGAGATGTTGCATGTGTACCAAGGTAGAAAAAAAAAAGATGACCTAGATTTGAGAACAAAGAGTGGTTAAAGGATACCATTGCTCATGGTGGACAACCTAAAAACTCATTTCAAAAGAATCTCATACCCTTATAATCTTAAAAAATTATGATATAAAGGTATGGTAAGAGATGTTGCATGTGTACCAAGGTAGAAAAAAAAAAGATGACCTAGATTTGAGAACAAAGAGTGGTTAAAGGATACCATTGTTCATGGTGTACAACCTAAAAACTCATTTCAAAAGAATCTCATGCCCTTATAATCTTAAAAAATTATGATATAAAACCTTTATGTGTTGAGATTTTAGTGGTTGTCTCAAAAACTAGAGATGAAAAAATATTATGAGACACTCAAAAGTTTCTTTTAAGTCCATAAACTGGATGGTTGAGAATGCAGTGTGCACATATATAATTTTTTTTTTTTTCTCTCTTCTAGAGAGAAAAAAAAATTAAGGAAAAAAATGTTTAAATGATTTCTCCATATATATAGGTATTTTACTTGGGGTCGACTTCACTTTGAAATTTATTTTGGTTTTTTTACTTTAAGTTGATATTGAAATTTATTTATTTCCACATTTAGTATTAAATTACACATTTTCTTGATGTAAAAAGCACTTTTTAGTTATTAATTTACAAAATACAAATAAATAAAAAATTAAAGAATAAACAATTTTTTAATTAGTAAAAGTTGTTGTTATTCCTAGTAAATTTGTAGATGTAAATCAATGCATCTCACCCCTTGAGCTAAATTGGTACTAACTTTTTTTTGTTTTTCATGAAAAAAATCTTTATATTTAATATTTCATAAATAAAATCAAAATATACATTTTTTTAACCATATGACTAAAAAAATAGACATTGTACTTCAACATGTACAAATTTAAACTAACTTATACACTAGATTAACACTCAAAATATACATTTTTTTAACCATATGACTAAAAAAATAGACATTGTACTTACTTCAACCTGTACAAATTTAAACTAACTTATACACATTAACACTTTATACCTATTAAAATATAAACTTTGATTAATAGCATAATTACACTTGTAAACTACTAAATTACAAACCAATAAATAAATTACTTAAAAATGTAAACCAAGTTAGAAATACATATTATTTTAATTAATCAATATAAAAAACAAGGCATTCTGTAAATTACAATTTAATTAGATTTATTAGTTAAATTTTCTTATAGTTTGTTAACTACAATTTATTTTAAATTGAAACATTAATATAAGTTTTGCACCCAATCATTTAGTAAGAATAAAAATCTATCTAAATGTCACCTCTAAAAATATCACCGCCATTAACTATATGTAGACTTTTAATAATTTATTTTAAAAACACTATAACTATATTACTATCCATCAAATTCTTAGAAACAAAAATTACACAAACCAAAACATTATATTAGCTTCATCATAATGAATCATAAAACAAGTTTTTCCAAGCCTTCCCCAAAAAATCAATAATAATCTTATTCACACTTTCAACTTTGTAAAAATAAATTATAAACCATCCATAATTTAACAATGACAATGAGATTTTATTAGTTCCTCTCTCTAATAAGAGACTATAGCATGAGATTTTAAGAGATTTTATTAGTTTCTCATAATTTTGAACTTAGAACGTTGCGAGCTAAGGCTTTCTGCATACAATATTTAAAGCTTTTATAATTTCTCCTAGAAAATAATTAAATTGTATGTACGCTTTGAAATTGAAGAATCTATTTGGATTGTTGTGTGTGAAGTACTGTGAAACTTTGTGTTTTTATTTTCCGTTATATCTATTTTCACTGGTGTAATGACTATGTTTACTACGGGGCTCACCTTCGGAGGTTTAACGACTATGGTGTACGAAATGCAATGCATTTTCATTTTCCATGTGAATAGTTTTCCTCTTGAATTTTTTCGTCTTTCTAGGTTTAAAAACAAATGTCTGTCAATTTTTTTTAACGCCTAAAGAATTCAAAAGAAATAAAATATGCTACATGTAATTACTCTCTTAAACATATAAACTAACTACTTTTCTATTATTAAAAACAAATATATGTGTAATTTTTTTTATTTTTTTTAACGCCTAAAGAATTCAAAACAAATACAATCTGCTACATGTAATTGTTCTCTAAAACATGTAAACTAGCTACTTCTCTATTATTAGCGCTTTCCTTTTTTTAATTTTACAAACATGTTTGACTAAAAAAGTTATGGCTTTCTCATCCATGTTTAAACATTGAAAATTGTTCAACCCAAACAATTTTCTAAGAAATAAGCATCAAAATATCTTTAGATGCGTTTTCTCATGTAAGTCGGTTATTCAATTGATTCGGATTTATAAAGGAACACAATGAAATACAAAAATACACATAAACGCAGAGATGCATTGGAAGTAAAACTTCATTTTATTAACAACAAATGACTGAAATATGCTTACAGACAGAATGGAAATAAAATAGCTCGGGCACTAGTAGCTTATCTCTGAGAAGAGATGTGGCGGCTACTGGCCTCTGAACTATGTGTTACAATGAGGCTTGAAGGCCTATATATTATTGAGAAACAATGGAAAACCCTAAACATCCAAAAACCTAATCCTAGGAGATGAAACACTAGAATATGGGCCCCGTTGGAGTAAATTGGTACATCAATTTCCCGGGGTCGTAACTTTGGCATACTATCTCCGTTTGACGCACATGATACATCGTTAGAAAGATCTATCTAAGGACTACATTGTTGATAATAAATATTGAGTTCGAAACAGACTCATATTCGTCGGAGCCTTGATGTCCAAAAAACGTCATTTAGGGCATCAAAACGGCTCCGGAAGTTCAAGACCCAAAAAACTGCTAAAAATAGTAAAGTGTGTTATAATTAAGGAAATTGAAAGAAACAATGGTGTGGGTCCAAGTAGAATAGGTGGGTGGCCACCAATATCCACCTAGATCACCAATACATTGAACTTGGTGTACCAGAGAGACTAATGAGCATGTTGAATCTAATGTTATCAACCAGATCACCTTCTCCCTCATGTTCCTAAAATCATTGATCCATCCCCGGTATTAGAGAGTCTGAGGTCATACTGCAAGGTGACCTCCTTCCCTTTCTGAAGCCTTTGTTTAAAGGGAGCACTAAGTCGACTACCAACTAGTCTAGACACTAAAATAGATTGAAAATATTTCCCAATTATAATTTTCCCTAAGAATTTTGTATCAACATCATAATTATAATTTTACCTGATAATTTTGTATCAACGTCATTATTATAATTTTACCTGAGCATTGGTTGTTTAACGATAAAGAAAGTCATAAATGTGAATCTATGAAAATATAAACTCTTAATATTGCGTCCATCGTTTATACCAGAGCCACCTTAAGGAGATGGATAGGGTTTTTTTCAAACCCTAATGTTGTACTAGGTTGATACTTTGCATCTTCCATGATTCCATAATTGAAAAAATTGTCTACATCTTCTTAGTACTCCTAAGACACGGTGTGCTTGACATCATTGTTAAGCCAAGTTAACTGGGTTCCGAGTATGATTCTGACCTAAGAATACTTGCAGGTTATTTGCTTCCCACCACATTGAAAAATCTTTAATCAACTCTATTTCTCTATCCCAAAATTTCCAAAAAACCTAACCATCATTACGATTATATTAACCCTTAAAACCTTGAACAATGTCATAAAGAAGAAACATCAATTTAAAGTAAAAGCTTCACTTAAATAAGTGTTTTTCGCTAGAAGATTATGGAATGTGACAACTGCGATTAGTATACTCTAGTGTCCTACATTTATGGGAATCGAACTTTACAGATGAGACTTGGGGGATCGGGAGGACCTAGATGGGGGTCGCGGAATGTCTTTGGATTTCATGCAGATCTTTGAGGCATGATTATTGTTTCATTCCAAAATCCTTTTCCTTCATTATAATATTTTCTATGGAAAAAAAATGCCTCTCATGACGGCTCGGTTGGTGACTTTCACCCTTCGTTCAGAATGTAGCATCGTGGCACTAATGTCAAAAAAAATCCGCCACATGTCTCTACGATAGTCTTCATAACTATTGATTGCTAGACTCTGTTGTCAAGCCATAATAAAAAGCCAACATAAAAAGGGGAAGCATTAAATGTGGGATGTTAGGTCACTTAATGAGGGATTTCACAAGGGATGATCTAAATAACAGGTACATTTCGGTCAGTAAAAAACGTGAAAACCAAAGTGTTGTTAAAAAAAATTAAATTAATCATCAAGCATAATTAACTTTATGCAACTTCAATATAAATATTTCTTAATTATTTTTCATTGAAATCCACACATTAACATAAATAGATTTCTTCATTCTCTCCTAAGTGTCTACGTTAGCGCAGGTTAGAACTCCAGGTGTCTAGTCTAGCTCAAATTTTGATGAAGGTTTGTTTGATGTTTAAACCCGTCCTTTACATTTAGCATTGTTGGTGGGAAGGACTTGATGGGATTTAATCATTGAACCTTGCCTTTACCAACGAGCCATGGGAATGTTTTGGGGTTTAGAGGAAATGTTGTCATTTTATAGAGTTTACATGCTTTTTTGAGATAATCGGCTTAAGATTTCATCTTGGCTACGATCCTTAATATCTTGTGTGTTATGTTATATCATATGAGAGATTTCATTTTGTCCATTTCACATTACATTTCTAGTGATTATAACGTATTAGCAAATTAGCTTTTGGAATTTCCGAATTTCTATTTCTAGCAATTATAATGCACTTCTGGATACCTTTTGGATTATCCATCATATGGTCATTTTATCCTCTTATATTAATGTGATCTCACTGGTGTATTGGCTAGTGATAATCGAAATGAGTTCAGAGAATAATGATAATTCGTTGAAGTTCTTTGAAACCAAATAAAAAACCCTTAACAACCTGTACACTTATTCTTATTTTACCTAGAAAATCTCTTCACAACTTGTACACATATTATTCATATTTTACCTAGAAAATCCCTCCGCAACCTGTACACATATTCATATTTTACCTAAGAGCAAATTAGGTTTTGAAATTTCCACCAGATGGTTGTTTTAGCTTCTTATATTAAGGTGATCTCAATAAGGTGTGGGCCAATTTCACCTTATACTAAGGCGATCTAAAGTATTGTGCTGGCCAATTTCACCTCGTAGACATTTTTAATTATAAATTCTTTTGTTGCACCTAGTCCGTCTAGGTGAAATGGTAGTTCTTTCCTAGCTCATCTACATGAAATGGTGGTTCTTTGCAGATGTCACTTGTGGGAATCAAATTGTGGTGGAAGCGTAACAACGCTACATTGTAACTACCTAGGTCGTTTTATTTATCAAAATAATCCAAGACTAAATAAGGAAATGTTTCACCCCTGTACACAAATTCCACTTAAATCAATTGAAATATCTCTTAAATATATTAAACAATATAATAGAAAATTAGCTTTTGGAATTCCCACCATATCATCGTTTTTAGCCCCAAATATTAAGGTGATCTCAATAATGTGTTGGTCAATTTCATCTCAGTACAGTCTGAGTCTCAAGATCGAATACGCCATAACAACGTAAAGGGATGTGATTATTTAACTTGAATCGCAAAACTATGTGAAGAGCTCCCTGAAACAGCCACTAGGAAATCTGTGGTTACGAGATTCAGGGAGCGCAGTAGAAGAGAGAGGGCGTTATGGACTATGCCCCTGACTAGACACAAATATCAGTGTTTTTCTTCATGGTCATGGGTGGCGGTGTTCTCGCCTTTTTTGCGGCCTTAGGTTTAGCAGGCATCGTGGTGCTTTTGTTAGTACTAACCCCCAGTCTAGCTATAATCACTTTGATATGGATTTATGAGCAGAAGGAAATGAGTAATAGACCTTATACAATAACAAAGAGATACGGAGAAAAATAATAGATATCCAGTGAACAATAAATTCTATTAAATAAATAAAATAGGTTGAAATTGTAAAACTGCAAAACTGAAAACAACTTTCTCGAATGGTGGTACTTATCTCTGAGAATAAATGTGGTTGCTACATGCATCCCTCTGAGCATAATGATTACAATGAGGCTCCATATTTGTAACATTACTCATGAATGCCAACACCCTAGACATCTAAAAATCTAACCCTAGGAGATGAAACGCCAAAAGTTATGTGGGCCCCGATGGGTAAGTTGGTACCTCAACTTCTCGGGGATGTAACCTTTGCATACGACCTCCATTTTAGGTGTGTGGTAGCCCATTAGAAAGGTATTTTCGAGAACTAAAAATTGTGTCGTCAAAATTTGATTTCGTCTACAATTTGATTGTGGCAAGCCAAAAAATAACATTGTTTAGGGCCCCAAAATGGCCCTGGAAGTACAAAAATATGTACTAACATGAAAACTTCCACAATAATCTGGTTGGAATAGGTGGGAAGCCACCAATATCCACCTGGATGTTGTGTAGGGCTTCAGGATAACCCCAGAAGTGTAGACACAATTACAAAGAAATGACATCATTACAGACAAACGTGTTGAACTAAAAATTGTCAAGAGGAGTCAGTTGGAACAGGTGGGTGGCCACTAATATCCACCTAGATCAGTCCTCCCCCCTTAGGAATTAATGGTCTCCATTGCATTGAGTGTCCCCATCAGGTGAGGAAATTTTTGTTGAATTTGGCTCTGGGTGAGCCACTTTCCTTGGTGCAGAATTCCCTGCCTTGACAACCCGATAAAGTTGGCTCCTTTGCTAGCAAGTTCCCTTGACATGTGTTTCCACTATATGATCAGTGGATGCATGTTCCATGCTGTCAGGGTTGAGCTATGTCGGTTTCAATTGTTCTTTGATCTCGGAGGTGTCCAATAATGGTGGAAAATATGGTCGAAGGAGTTCCACATTGAACATTGGGTGCAAGCCAATGAAGGGGGGAGTGTTGAGCTTAAAAGCATTATCACCCACAACCTTGGTGATAGTGTAAGGACCATAGAGAAGTGTACGAAGCTTCTTATGGGGACTTGTAAGGCATTCTTTCTGCAAATGTAACCAGACTTTGTCTCCCACCTTAAACTTGTGCGGTACTTGGTGTCGATCATGGTGTTGCTTGTACTTAGCATTGGCTTTCTGCAAAATCTCATGGACCTGTCGGCGGATGTGTTGAATCCGTTCAATGAATCTGGTGGCTTTGTCGGCCTCAGACTGAACATGGGAAGATTATCTATGTGTGGTTGCAAGATGTAGTGCAACAACAATGGGACCCAAGGGTTGGAATCCCAGCCCCACCTGATATGGGCTATGGTCGATGGAGCTATGGAGAGCCATGTTGTACTTGTGTTGAACACAGGGAAGACTCTCATCCCATGTGTGTGGATGCTTAGAGTTATACATGTGGAGGATGTGCACAATCATTCGATTGACGACCTCTATTTGGCCATCAGTTTGAGGGTGGAAGGCAGTGGATTTAGTGAGTTTGGTGTCCAACGGTGACTAGAGACTCGACCAAAATGTGTTGAGGAACATGGTGTCCCGATCAGAGATGATGGTCTATGGTATCCCAAAATGGACCCACACTCGTTCGAAGAAGAGCTTGGCAGTATATGTCGATGTGATGCTCTTCTTGCGGGCTGTGAGAATGGCCATCTTCGAAAATCGATCAACCACCACAAATACACAATCATTGCCTTTCTTGGTGGATGGAAGGCCAGACATGTAATCCATCGAGATGGATTCCCAAGGCCTCTCAGGAGTAGGAAGAGGAGTGTATAAGCCTTGCTTCTTGATGGTTGGCTTGGAAATGGCACAAGCAATTAAAGATCTGATATACATGTTGACATGCTATCAAAGTTTTGGCCAATAAAAATATTTCTGTAGAATGGCCACAGTTTTCTCCACGCCAAAATGTCTTGCCATCTGACAATAGTGAGCCTCCCAAATCATCTTTGCATGCTCACTTGCAGGAACACAGAGGTGACCCAGATGGCATAACATTATATCATGAATGTGAAAATCGGTGGCATTCGCGCATGTACCCAATAGTTGATAGGTGGTGGCGAAGTCAGGATCTCGTTGATAAAGTTGGGGCCACTCGTATGAACCATGCCCACGGGAATGGAGCATGGTTGTGAGTTTAGCCACAGCAGGTCGACTGAGGCAGTCAATGAAACAATTTTTGCTCCATGTCTTATACTTGATGTTGATATGAAACAGTTGTAGGTATGTGGACTAATTTTGATGTTTGTCGTTCTACAACTTCCCCTATTTTTGTATGAACTGCAGAGGCTTGTGATCAGTGTGGATGATTGTCTATTTTGCAAAATGTAATGTTTCAATTGACGGAAATCTTGCACAATGGAATACATTTCCTTGTCATAGGTGGGGTATTTTCGAACGGCATCTGAGAGTGTCTCAGTATGGTATGCCACTGGATGACCGTGTTGAGTGAGAACTACAACTACAACATAGTCGGATACATCAGCCTCAATCTTGAGCAAGTGTTGAAGATCGAGTAAGGAGAGTACTCGAGCTTAGCACAAGCGATGCTTCAGATCATCAAATTCTCATTATTGTGCCTTCCCCCGTGCGAATTTTTCCTTGCCACCACCCTTGGTCACTTGGTTGAGGGCCCATGAAATATGGGAGAATACCAACACGAAACATCAGTAGAAGTTAGAGAGTCCCAAGAAGCTTTGAAGCCCAGTTAGTGTGGTCGAGGCTGGACAATTACGGATAACCTAGATCTTCATTGGATCCACATGTACCCCATGCTCATCAACAATGTAGCCTAAGTATTGGACCATGTTCATGTCAAAGGACATTTTTTTCAAGTTGGCATATAGCTTGTGCTAGCGCAGAGTGCTCAACACCTATGGAATATGTTGCATGTGATCCTCCTAAGTTTTGTTGAAGATGAGGATGTCATCTAGATATACCACCACAAAAGGGTTGGTGAAGGGTCTCAATACGTCATCCATCAACCTCATGAAAGTTGTTGGTGCATTTGTTAAGCCAAAGGGCATGACCAGCCATTCGAAGAGACCTTCTTTAGATTTGAAAGTTCTCTTACATACATCAGTCAGTTTGATGGGAACCTGGTGGTAGCCATACTTTAGGTCAATCTTGTTGAAGAACTTTTCCCCCTTGAGTTGGTTAAGAAGGTCATCCATTCGAGGAATTGGGTACCAGTTCCTAACTGTGATTTTGTTTAATTCTTTGTAATCATTGCAGAGATGTCAGGTCCCATATTTATTTTTCACTGGTACAATCAAGCTTCCACAAGGAGAGGAGTTGGGTCTGATGTGCCTCTTTTGAAGCATCTCTTGGATCAGACATTTTATTTCGTCATTTTCCAACAACGAGCAATGATAGACTGATCCATTAGGCAGAGGTGCATTACGGGTTAGATCAATTGGATGCTTGAATTGGCAGTGCATTGGTACCCTAGTGGGTGAGGAGAAGATATCTTTGTACTCTTACACGATCTCGTCCACTTGCTTATGCTGCAAAGAGAGGCTCTGTGTAGAGGTCACGGATGTGGCGGTGACCTTCTACTTACAATGAGCACAGATCACAAAGAAGATGAACTTCTCAGTCTGTGAAATGACCTTAATACATTGCTTAGTAGAGATTAAAGAAATAGCGGTAGGTGACGCTACCTCTGGTATCCTGTACAATTGTCTACCCAAAATAATAATAACAATGTGGGGTCTAGACTCATACACAGCATGTCGCTTCCACAAATATCATTGTCCTAAAATAACATCACAAACTTCTAGGGGAGAAATATCACACAATACCTCGTCTTTGAAGGGATTGATGTCGTAGGGCATACGGTACTATTGATTTACCTGAAGATATATTCCTTGGAAAAGACAGACGATGGTGTATGGATGCAGGCGTGGTGTCATCAACAGCTCTAGCCGCTTAACGACCTTTGTTGAGATCAGGTTATTCTGACTGTTACTATCGACAATGAAATGAAGCGGAGCCCCCTTTACCCACATATGTTAGTGAAAGAGGTGTTCCCCTCCCTTTGGTTCTTCTGGTTCGCTTGGTTGGACTTTGGTGGTAGTGACAGTGGCACTAGTTCAGCATCGATAATCCAAGTCCCTCCTTCTGGATTTGATTCAGAGTTAGAATCTACCTCTGACTCGGAAGTTTTCAGCTCGACCACCAGTGACTGCTTGGACCGACATTCTTCGATGTTGTGCCAAGGGATTTTGTGGTATTCACACAACTTTCCCGTGTCCTTCTTCGACTTCTCATTACCCTTCTTGGGTTGCGGGTTGGACTAGTTGTCCTGAGAGTGGCCATCTTTGCTTTATCCCTTGTTTTATGAATTGGAGCTGCCTTTTTCCCTGCTTCGACTGTGAGGAGTTTGCAGATCCAAACTCTTTCCTCTTCTGCTTAAATTTTTGCTCGATCTTGACAGCATATCTATAAGTCGCACTTAATGATGCGATGTCTAGAAACTCTAATTCTATTTGAATGTATCTATGCAGAAAGTCACGATATTTGAGCACCAGATGTCGTTTAGAATCTTTGATAACCAATTTGGTGCGTAGGGTATGGAAAATATTGGTGAAATCCGGTACTGTCTGGTCCCTTTCCTGACGCAGCGTGGCCCATCTTGTGTACTTGTCTTCGTAGCTTCCAACATGGTAGTATTGTTCTTTAATGGCATCTCTGAAGGAATCCCATGTGGGGACGACCTTAAATATTGCAGATTCCTCTATGGCTCTTTGTTTAGAGTAAGTATCTCACTAGTCCTTAACATGGGGGACGACCTTGCGGAGTACAAAAGTAATATTTTCCCTATCGAAAAAATTGTGGATCGAAAAATACCTTTCGAGCAGATTCATCCATTTATCTATAGCGTCTACATCTATCAGTCCTTCAAATAATGGAATATCAAAATTTACTTGTACCTTGAAGGGGGTTCCATGGTCGCTTGATGAAGATGTGTCTCTTGTGGGCAGTCGTTGAAGGATTTGTGCAAATTTGTCCATCATTTTGTTCCTTTGTCGCGCAAGGGATTCCTCGAGCAACAGTTTAAAATGATCTCTTGCTCTATCATATTTCTTCTCGTCCCACATGAGTTTTTTTCAGGCTCGGTGTGGTCGATCTTGCAAAGGCTTGACTGGTTCAAGTCCCAACTTCTTGTACCCAGATCTTGTCAGGGACATGCACGAAGATGATAGTAGCAGGGTGAGTGCACAGTAGGATACGCCTGCTCACACAGGATACAGTGTGATTTAGAGGGAGATGGCACCTAGTGATGGGGTGCAGTGGCATACAGGAGGACCCAACCGCTCAGTGGACAGTGCGAAGTTTAGTACGTTATCTTATGCAGAGAGTGTTTTTGGGGATTCTAGATTTGACACTAGTAGGAATGACACTAGAAGTGAGGGATATGGGGTGGCACCTCAGCATAATTATGATCAGGAGTCACACCACTTAGCAGCACAGTTGAGAGTCAGTGAGGATATGATCATGGCAACCACCAGGCGTAGTGATGACATGCAGGCATTGATGGAAGATTATTGTTGGAGAGCATCAGTGGCACATAGTAGTTCAGATGAGGGATTTTCCATGGATGATTTTCATACTCTCAGGGAGAGGGTATCGGTGATGGGGACCGACTGCCAGTAGTTGTTGACTGACAGGGATTACCTACTGGGGATTTGCGAGATGTATCACAGAGCCTTGAGGGAGCATGAGTTGGAGGTGGATCGACTTACTCACGAGCTGGAGAGCCCAAGAGTATTCTTGAGAGGCTCATAGACAGCCCTTCAAGAATCAGAGGAGCTCCTTAAGGAGATTCGTTAGAGATCCACTTCACCTATCTTGGTGGACACCCAGATATATCATTCAGTCACATCACTGGAGGATGTTGGCGGTCTGGTAGAGAAGCACCAGTTGATGGAGGAGAGTGAGGTGTGCACGAGATCACTTATGAGTATGGAGAGCTACGGTCCAGGGGCGCATGAGAGTATCTTTGAGACAGTCAGGCACTCACCTATACATGCGGGCTCCAGAGCCAGGGGTAGTTTTGATGATACTTCCATTTGTGTCTTGAGAGGGATTGAACTTCATATAGAGGTTGATCTAGTAGTACACCCAGGATCCATGATGTTGCAGGGGTATACAGGGGATTACCTGAGTATGCAAATGCATACATTAGTGTGTAATGACTCATAGAGACATGCAAAGGTTTGCAATGACATCCAGAGGGGTGTATTGATGTGCAGGGAGCTGGAGACACACTTTGGGGAGCATGTAGATGTCCCTCCTTTGCAGAAGCACATAGTTATGAGAGATCACCTTCACAGTATCAGCAGTTGCATGGGAGATGAGACATGGAGAGTGGTTAGGCCGAAACCACCTTACATGAGTGCATTTACGGCATGCAACTGGATAGAGGTGGGTTGTGATGGGAAGACAATTGAGGCTTTGTGTGTGATGATGAGCATCATAGGCCAGATGATAGCAGACAACTCAGAGGCCGACACAGATACATATACTCATGAGGATGAGCATGGGGGACTTCCAGCAATGATAAGTTTGACGTAGGAGCAGCCAGCGGGAACTGGAAGTGATAAACTTTCGAGTTTGCCATGGGATCCGAGAGTTCATTTTGTTAGTGGGATGTTCCACTACCTGATGACCCAGGTTGCACTAGAGAGCCACATTCTCCACCTTGGGTTGGTTTGGAGTGGGTCTAGAAGGACTTTCCCTATGGAGCGAGGCATTTTCTCTATCTTGATCATTATGATCAGGCATGGAGATGGTTGGACATGTACCTTTTCTATAGAGGTGTCTTTACAGATACGGTTTCTGGAAAACGGGTCTAATGGTCACAGGTATTTCCGCTGAAGGACCCAGGAGAGGAGGATTCAGTATGTATGCAGGGGGTAGATAGTCATGGTCAGAGTAGTGCAGGGCCAGCAGGGTGATCTTCGACAAAGGTTAGCATGGGACCTAGGGATTGAAGGGTTGGGCATTTCACTGACTGACATAGGCGAGTGGACCTTTTCAAGGGGGATTTGTTCTAACTTTCCATTGAGCTTCAGTGTTGAGAGGAGCGCATCCCTTGTGGGTGTCTCATGGAGGTCCTGCAACACCTCATTCTGGCATCATCATGTGCAGTTGATGGAGGTCGTATGGATCTTGGTAGAGACTTGGAGGATGGATTCATTCCAAGATGAGGCCATGTGTCATATGCAGGAGACTCCCGGAGTTGGTATATTTCAAGGTTATGCTTCCCAGGTGTTAGGGTCCTAACCCGCACATAGGTAGAACAATATATTCGGATGTAATAAAGGTCAATATTAATAAGGCCTTTCAATAAAATAGAATAAGGCGGATGTAAGAAGACCTAA
>JZKD02S1826422.1:49465-78839 GCA_000966675.3 Picea glauca | reverse complement strand
AGAGGGGAATATGCTGAAAAAGAGACCACGATGGCGGTGGAAGGAACCTGGAAAGGTGGCGTTAACTTCCACCGAGAATCAATACCGTATTTGGACTCCACTGGCCCGGAGAACCAAAAGCGGCTCGCTGGCCCCGAATTAAAAATCTCGCAGGCTGATAGGTAGATGGCTCCTCAAGAATTAATGAGGGATGGGGAGGTGAACCGCCCATCCGTAGAGCCGTCAGGCCTAACCAGTGTGAGGGAAATTGCGCCACACGCAACCTCCTAAGAGGATAAGGCGTGGGGTAGAAGCGATTGGGGGCAAACGCGAGGGGAGGAAGAGAAATTTGGCGATATGCAGAGTGAGTGATAGCAAAGAGGAAGGAGAGTAACATTCACTCCTGGTCACTGGTAAATAGAGACACAGTCTCACAGCATCATGGTCTCAGCTCGGGGGTGGCTAATGGTAAATCCGTTGGGAGTCACTGAGCCTACGGTTGGGTGGAAACGAGCACCCCTCTTAGCAGTTGCATAACCCCTGGTGTTATTTCTGATAAGTGTTTTTCCTCTGGCATATTGAAATATATATATTTATTCTGACATTTATGTTTATAAGTTGTGAAATGTTGAATGATTTTAGAGTAAGAATGTATGTATGGTGTTTTGATCAGTACTGGTAGATGCATGTTTATAATGGAAAGACTACGTATGGATTGTGTCTTCATAAATCGCTATTTATATGCATACTGATCTAATTCAGACTGCATGTCTGATTCGCGGGAGAAAGGTACCCTTATCTGCCTTAGATAGTACCCTGGGTAAAAACCTCCCCATAGAGATACCCTCCTTGAAAATCCCATCAAGAACCGGGAAAGAGAATGTGAAAGGGCAATGCCTTAGTAACCCTGTACGAGGAGGAACGATCCTCCTGAAAACCCGAGATGCCAGCATAAGGATGAAGTATCGAATCGACGGACGAGATCCCGTCGGGAGATCTGTGGTCACTCACGACTGTCAGATCGGAAGAAGAAGATGGAATGTTAAGTGCCTTAACCCAGATAGGTATCGAATCGACAGACGAGATCTCGTCGTGAGATCTGTGGTCACTCACGACCGTTAGATCGGAAGAAGAAGATGGAATGTTAAGTGCCTTAACCCAGATAGGTATTGATCGACAGACGAGATTCCATCGGGAAACCTATGGTCACACATGACCGTTAGATTGGTAGGAGTATGTAGGGTGTTAAATGCCTTACCCCTTTGTTTTTCTGTGTCTTCGTGGGTAGCAAAGAAATCGAGACCGTAGATCCCCAAGGTCCATGGGAGTATCTGGACCGTTGATTTTTCCATGGCCAGGAAGTCGTGGAAGAATGCACAGGTAGGAACCAATCTGAGACGTCAGATCTCAGCTAGAAAACCCGACAGTCGTTGGATCTGTCAAGAGTTACCCGAAGGTTAAACCCCCAGTGAATAGGGGCGAAAGCTCTGAAATAGATCTGGACCATCTGAATAACGGAGGCCACGTGTCAAGATATTACCCATTTCGGGGAATCGGGAGTCGAGAACTCAAGATTTCTGGTGATGAGAGATTGGGACTGTCCATTGTGGAAACCCTGGGATAGATCTGGTACGTCTGATTTAAGGAGGCCACGTGTCAAGAGATTACCCATTTCGAGAAATCGGGAGTCGAGAACTCGGGAGTTCTGGTGATGAGAGATCGGGACTTTCCATTGTGGAAACCCCGGGACAGATCTAGACCGTCCGATTTAAGGAGGCCACGTGTCAAGAGATTACCCATTTCGGGAAATCGGGAATCGCAAACTAGGGACGAGAGATCGGGACTTTCCATGGTGGAAACCCCGGGACAGATCTAGACCGTCTTATTTAAGGAGGCTACGTGTCGAGAGATTACCCGTTTCGGGAAATCGGGAATCGGGGATTCGGGAGTCCCGCTGACAAGAGGTCGGGCTCTCGCCTTGATAAACCCCGACGGAAATAAAATTATGGTCATATGAGAAGAGGTCATATCGACCAAGGCATAGCCCAGGGGGCTAATTGCCAAACGAGGCATGTTCAACACTTCGACATTTCGGTACTCAGGACACCGAAGGGCATGCTTCCTTGTGCCAACAAATCCTGAAATTAAGACTTGCAAACTCCCACCTGTTAGTATGAGGATTAAGTATCGATCAATGGTCGAGATCCTTTCGGAGGATCTGGAGGATCCGGAGTCTGTGACACCTGTAGATGTGGGGGGGGAAAGAATGCAAAGGATATTTCCTCGACCCCTCTCAACCTTTACAAGCGATGAATGGACAGGATCCTTTCGGATGATCCAGGGTCTGGGATGACCGTGAGATGTGAGGAAGAGAGTTTGGCTATAATCTGGGGTGTGTTTGCGCATCAAGGTAAGTAGCGAGAAGATCTGGACGGCCAGAGTCCACCCATCCAGATCTACGGCCGAGGCTTCATTCCGGAGCCCCCTTGTCGTTCTGCCTTTAGCGGTGAGGGGGGGGTCTCGAATCGGACGTGCAACTCTCGAACAGTCAAGATTAATTCCCCTTGATCAATGGTGCTCAGGTGAATTCCGGGCCCCCCCTCTCGTTCTGTCGTTAATTGGGGGGGGGGGGTACGGAATGGTGTGGTGTGTAAAGTGGGGCCCCCTCCTGTCATGTCGACTACCGTGTCGCATTTCCTCCTCTGCCACCTGTACTCCACTTAACCGTGCGATGGGGCCTGTTCTCTAGCCTTGTTGGGATTTGTCCCCATTGGCCATTTGCTAGCCCTGTCTGGGTTCGACGGTTGCAGAGTCGAACGATTCGACATTCCTGTGGCACCAAGTCACGAAATACAAAGAGGCACCATGATTATTTGACCTGTAGTCATGACCCATGGATTACATGGGAGCAGATAAAGAAAGAGCTAGCTTGCGCTAGGCCTCCGTAGGTAATTCGAGGGCTCTAATTCTGAAGAAATCAATGAAAATTTGATTATGGTAGTGGGTATGTGACACAAACATTGGTGGGAGAACTACTGGGAGTAAATTTCCACAGAGGAGTCTAGAATATTTGGGGTCAATCCCACTTGGGATTTTTTTATGGATGTGGTCAAGGAGAAATATTACCCTGTGGGAAACTATGATGACCAGTACATGAGATGGACCACACTGCATCAAATGTGGGACCAAACAGTGTCGGAGTTCACAAATACCTTCCATAACTTTTGCACCAAGATGGGTATCAAAGACTCCGAGCAACATCTAGTTCTAAAATATCGCAGGGCTCTACACAAGTACATCCAAACTAAAATGGAGTTTCTGGACATCTCATCATTGGGAGCTGCTTATAGATATGCTATCAAAATCAAGCATAAATTTAAGCAGTGGAAAAATCAAGAATTTGGGTCTGCAAATCCATAACAACCAAAGTATGGTAAATATGGTGCTAACTCACAAGGTAGTCAACCTCAAGACGACCAGTCCAAGCCACAAGAAAATAAGGGTAATGGGAAGACGAATAAGGACACTGGGAAGTGGTGCGACTTCCACAAAATCCCTTGGAAAAACACCAATGAATGTCGCTCAAAATAGTCATTGGGGTCGAGCTTAAAAAAACAGAGTCGAGCCCTGACTCAGACTCTGATTCAGACAATAATAAAAGGAGACAGATAATTGATGCATAACCCATTGCTACTGTCATGACCGCAACAATCCAACCAAAAGAACTAGAGGATCCTGAGGAGGGGGAGCACCTTTTCAATTCATAGATGTGGGTGAAGGGGACCCCGCTTCATTTTAATGTTTATATTGGAAGTCAGAAGAACCTCATCTCAGCAGAGGTCATCGAGCAATTATATTTTCCGACAACACCACACCCACAACCATACAACATCGGATGGCTTTGCCAGGGACGAGATCTTTGTGTCATCCACCAATGTCGCATGTCATACGACATCAAGCCCTTCAAGGATGAGGTACTTTGTGATGTTTCCCCACTAGAATTATGTAATGTTCTATTAAGACAACCATATATGTGGAGGTGTCATGTTTTTTATGATTCTTATCCCCATAGCTTCATTGTTACTCTGGGTGGTCAGCCCTACAGGATATCAGAGGTAGTTCTGACTATTGTTTTGACAAAATAGTGCCATAAAGTAATCTCTGATACCGCAAAGTTTAGGCTCTTCACAACTTGGTTAGAAAAGAATGGCACTACAACCACTACAGCCTCAACCCATGACCCTTCTATCCAGCAGAAGCAGATCAACAATATTGTAGAAGAGCACCAAAATATTCCTATTGCACCTACGGGGGTGCCTCCACACTACCTAGTCAAACCAAGTTATGATAAACCCCTTCATGTTCTTCATGTTTCATCTTCATTGACAGATTCCTCCCATACTCAAGGATATCATGCATCTATATTGGTTATACAAATCCAACCCCTCCAACAATAGGTTCATAACATCCTTCAACAAGTTAAGCAGGGCATCTTCTTCAGCAAAGCAAGTAGCCCACTAAGGTTCAAATTCAACAAAAGCTTCCCCGGTAAATTTATGCAATGGAGACCATTGCTTCCTAAGGGGGAAGGATTGATCTAAGAAGAAATCAGTGGCCACCCACCTATTCCACTGGCTCAAAACATGGGTTTCCAACTTTGTAGTTTTTCTATGATTTTTTGGGTCGTGAACTTCCGGGGTCGTTTTGAGTCCCTAAACAATTTTTTTTGGACACAAAAGAACCCATATGATAATTGAACACATGGTATGGGCCAAACTAAATATGTACTCCTTGTATATACCTTTCAAACGAGCTATTGTGCACCCCAAATAGAGAGCGTATGCAAAAGTTACGCCCTTGGGAAGTTGACGTACCAACTACCCCCATCGGGGCCCACATGAATTTTGTCGTTTCATCTTCCTGGGTTAGGGGTTTGGATTCTCTTCATGTTAAAAATGCCTATGGAGTATCATTGTAAACATCATCATATTCTTCTGAATGAGCGTAGCCATCACATCTCTTCTCAGAGATAAGATGCCACCATTCTAACGAGTCATTCACTCTGTAATTTTACAGTTTTTGTACATTCTCTCCTTAATAAAAATTGTGCATTACTGTATATCTGTGTTTATTGCAATATTTTTGTGTATCTCGCAATATCTCTGTATATTTCATTGTTATATCTCTTCCTTCATTTCATTCTCAAAATAATCTAGATCATTAAATCTTTACATATTATACTCCTTAAATTTTTACATGCATATTGTACGTGTCAAACTTTTCCCATTTAGTGGGAATTAATATTTAATTTAAATTAAATTATGTAATGGTTTCCTGCGAATGTTAATTTTATTATCATTCCATGCAGTGATGTTATCTTTACACGGTTTTAAAAGTTAAAATTTGTGGCAAGTCTCATAAAGTGTTGATTTGTTTGCATATTGAAATTTGGATGGAATTCTTCACATAGTTAATGTTCCATAATATTCAAGGCATAACATAGACATAGCTTCCAATGGTTCATGTTCAAAGGATTAACCTTGACTTCAACGACATTTACAGATTTGGCAATTCCAACACTAGTAGGAATTTGCATGTCCAAAGCATTAACATCAACTTCAGATTTGGCAACATCAACAGTTGCTCATGTTGCTCTCTTCTGTCCTCTGCTCCGCCCACCATTGGGTGTAGCTCTCCACCTTGTGGCCCCAAAACAGAAGGAGCTCTCTCACTTTGTCTCTCATCCATAATAATAATAATAATAATAATCTATTTTTAAGGTCACGGCCAAGCCAACACACCAAATTGGTGTATGAGACCCCCTTGTTTGTGGGACAAGGGACCCCCTTCCGCCCAACGATTTCACTGGTAAAGTCTACGAAGATATACAGACCCTACCCCCCTCTGGATTTGAACCTGTGACCTCTCCATTAGACCCACTCAGGCTGTATAAATAGTTCTTGATCTTAATTATAAATCATGCTACTATTATATTATTTTATTAACTAATTATGCCTTTCATATTTATTATTTTCCCTTATTTTTAGGAGATTATGAAAGTATCTTTTTCCAAGTGCCTTTTTGTTATTCTTAAATATATTATTATTTTTTATATCATAATAATATAGTATGCTCTTAAAAAACTACAATATAACATAAATATATAAAACAAATTTTAGGTTTAGACTTGTAAACATTTATGGGTGTTTTGGTAAATGAAACACTACCTAAATATTAACGGAACTTATTAGTCTTTGAATCTACAGATTGGGGATCCATTCATGCTATTTCCAAGTGGAATTGAAAATATTGGCTTTATAAGTTTTTTATATCTTTTCACTAAGCTCTTTACTATTAAGATTGTGCTTATGTGTCTAAATCTTGGTAGTCTCTCAAAACAATTGTTTGTAATCTCTAAGTTTGTTAAATGGATGGTTATATATGTATGTTATTTAGCTCTCCGATGCCTACTTGCCTAGGTAACAAATTTTATGGCATTGAAATGTTTCCAATCCTTAATCGTAAGTGTGTCAGTAGAAGTAAAATATCTAGTATCATTTATGATGTTGAAGTATAATTTATGATCCAAGTCTTGTTGCAATGGGTTGAATCAACCACATTTCATTTAGTTAGTTTTCCATCATCTTCTCTACATTACCTGTTCACAACATTTCTTGTATAGGGGTGTTCTCCTCGATGGTTTGGGCCTTGGAGTGGTAAAAGCAAAGCAATGGGTTGAAAAACCCACTTATCCTATGTTTCGGGCGCAAATGTGCATCCGTTAAGAAACGGGAAAATCTGTGCGGTCGAGATCTACGGGCCTAGATCTACAGTCGAGAATGGATTCTGGAGCCCCCTCTCCATTCTACCTTTAAGGCGGAGGGGGAGGTTCGGAATTGAGCGCGCAAGTTTGAGCGGGTAAGATTCGGGCGCTTGGATCTGCGGCTGAGAATGGATTCTGGACCCCCCGCTATTCTGCCTTTAATAAGGGGGGGGTCCATAATTGACGGTTTAAAGCGGGCCCCCTCTTGTCACATCTCCTACTCCCTCCGCTTACCGCCTTCTGCCATGTGTCTTCCCCTGTCACATCTTCCGCTCCTCTTCTACCTTTTGCTACCACATACCCGTCCCCCCGCTCTACCCATTGTCATGTTCCTTTTCCACTTAGACCCTCTTACCCTCTAACACCTGTACCTCCATACTCTACGCCACTTCCACCTGTGTTGTGTCCTCAGTCCCCAACCTGTCGCATTGCGGCCTCATCGTCATCTTCTCTCAGTACATCACCTCATCATCTGGTGTCACAGCCTCCGTTTCTTCGCCACCTGGTGCTTCCACCTCAGCATCTCTCGTCTCACCCTCATCCACGTCCTCCATAGGGGTCCCCTCGCAGCAGTCCAATGAAGCAGCATCCAAAGAAAATTCACCACGTCGTCCGAGTACAGAAGTTGAAAGAGGCCATTCCCAATCCYAAGGAAGCAGTTATTATGGTAGTTGATGGTGATTGAACATCGTATTCTTCCATAAATAGAAGGCCAAGAAAGGACCAAGCGTAGAGGCGGACTGACAGTCCATCCTGACAAATATTGCATCTAACAAACGACTGCATGGGCAGTTTTCCCAACGTCTGCATGCACTGCCTGACAGAGAAGATCCTCAACGTCAAGCATTGAATTCATGATATGATCGTGCCTTCAGCGCCTGAGTCAGCTCCAGGTATATGTAGGCATTTTTTCCATTTTTGTAAGTATCGATGGTTGAGCTAGGCTCCCGATTGTAAATTTTTAGCAAAGCACTGGTTGATCTGGTTATGTATTGACACTTGAGACTTCTCACCTTATGAATATCAGCTTCTTTCCATCTCTTTGTTTACACTGTGTTAGAACAGCTCGAAATTGGAGGATCCAGTCGAGTGGCATTGTTATAGGATGATGTAGGTTGGATCATTGTAATAGTTGCATTGTTTCTAATCAGTTCTTGTATTTTCTCAATGCTGGATGATTTGGAATTGGAGGATCTAGTCAAGTCACCCTTCAGTTCCCCGAAACTCAGAACCAAGAGGATCTTGTATTCTAAGCTTTTCTTCCTCAAGTTGTTGAAATACCTGATGCCCAAAGCAGTCTTGCTCACTCATCTCACCAAGTCTTCCACTTGCTCATTTTACAATCAACTCACTTACGGAAGTTAGATCAAGACCTCTTTTGTTCTTTACATACCAGGCTTGATCCCTGAGTTAGAGTGATACCTTCCTGGGTCTCTACCCATTTGATCACCCCATTAAATTATTTGTGACATAAACTGATGGGCGTTGGGCTCTGCTCCTGCTGCAATCCAAGAGTGACTTCTAACGCCAACATTTCTAGCGTCGTTATCGGGGATGAAGTTGAAAATTTTCCCTGGGGTTGAACGACATTGAGCTTCTGATTCTGAAGGTGCATCAGGCATCAGAGCCCTTGAATATTGCTACTTTACACCTGGTGACTCCACTGTGGAAACTCCCATGTTTCCGCATCTTTGCTTCAGTTGCAGCTACTGTTAACCCACCTAAAAGCTGACCCAGAGGAGCTTTCTCGAGAAGGTTTCAGCAATTTCTTTCTCAGCCTGAGAAGTTTCTTGGGAGGACACGACGTTAGGATCTGGCCTTTAATGGTGAACAAAGACTAGTCACATTTGAAGCTACGCATCTTTCACCTGGTGACTCCATGATTCAAGGATCGATTGGCGACTCCGCTGGTTCGGATGGAGAAAATCCTAGCTCGGAGGTTTGCTCCTTTTAATTTTTTTGTATTCCTAGTTTTCCTAATGATGTTCCTTCTTTGGATGAATGGAGCAATTATTTGCCCATATTTAGAGAGCATAAAGAGGACAACCCTGCTCAGCATCTCTGTGAGTTTCATGAACTCATGTACCAGTGGGAGATACATCATGAAGATGTATTATTGAAAATGTTCATGTTCTCGTTAGCAGGGGATGCTCGTAAATGATATCATTCTTTACCCCCTGCTAGCATTTCTTCACTCACAGAATTTCATGCAGCTTTCACCGCCTATTGTCAGAAGCTTTATCCCTCTGAGTTAATTTTTCATAATTGTTGTGAGGGATACAACAACTGTATACAAGATAGAGTTTCTTCTTACATAGGCTGTGAGGATGATCCTGATGACTTGGATCAGAAATCATTCATTTCTCATCCCCATTCGTCTGCATCAGAGGAAGGTTATGAGAGTGATGAAGACCCTGAGGAGGAGGAAGATGCTTTGGGCGAAGTTATGGAGCTGATAAAATCTCTCTCTACCCAACTGGATAGGTGGGAAGCTGAATGATGTGCAGAGGATTTTCCAGTCCTTGAGGAAGATGTTCTTGGCAGCTCTTTTGAAGAGGATATTGAAGATTTCATAGCCGTAGAGACATTAGTTTATGCCCCTGAGGAGCCTGTTGTCTCAGATTTAAAGGAAGAAACCATTGTGGAAGAGGATTGTTCTCTTTTTCTTCACGAGATTTCCCATGATGTATTTACATTTGGGATTGAAAAGGAGGATCTGGAGACCGTTCCTCTTTTACAAGATGAAGAAGTTTGGTGCTTACCTAGCTTTAACGACTATTCAGTTGAGGAGCAGAAGAGCCCCATATCACAGATTGATGACCTGGGTAGCAGCCAGCCCGTGTATGACAGCTATGAATCAAGTTCTGAGCTGGACACCCAGGACTTCCAAGAGCAAACTGCAAAGACTTCTCCTCTATTCACAAACAAAAGACATTGCGAGGAAATCAGCCCCCCTGGGCAGCAGATTGAAAAGTAGAGCTTTCCCACAAGTCTTATCTATGATGATTATGACTCTAACCCTTGGGAAAGCCAAGAAGAGGAACTAGAAGAACCAGAGGAGTAGCCGAAGATGTAGTTTCCAGACTGTACAGAGCCAGTCATCGAGCAACCACCGCTTGAGATCAATTAGCCTACGTCAGTTGTCCACCCACCTATGCTTACCATAGATATTCAGCCGCACATCCACAACTGTGTAGCAGAGGAGGCTGCCTGTCGCCAATTTTCTGGAGTCTGCCACTGGTCTGTTGACGGGCGAAATTGATCGTCCATCAACTGGGAGAGTGGAACCAGTCCGGGGTTGTCTAATAAACCAAGCCGTTTGGGATGAACCACCCTGACAGTTTTAGCAACTCCGTTAGCCGATCTAAGTCCTAAGAAAACAAAAAAAAAAAAAAAAAACTACTCTAAACTAACTAATCTAACTAAAACTAACTATTAAACAAACTAATAAACTAATCTAACTAAAACTAACTATTAAACAAACTAAAACAAAATTAACTATTCTATATATTATATCTACTAACTAATACTATACTAACTCTAACTAATTAACTATCTAACTGCTAACAGAAATAAATCTTATTCACAAAATATACAATATTAACAATTTACAGATTTAAATGAAAATCTGAAAAACTCATTAATATTCTGTCCTAAGACAGAAAGAGATATTTTTTGTTGATTTTAAAATTTTATGAACAGAAATAAAACAGAACTAACTAAACTAAACAACTAATATACTAATTTTAACTACAAATCTAACTAAACATATATCTAACTAAACTGTTAATATTATGCTAACAAATTAACCAAACAAATAAATAACAAACCGACCTAGAGAAACGCTCCAGATTTGTCCTTTGTATGATGATTGTCTTAGCTTATCGGAGGGAGAAAACCCGCACCGAATTATCCAGGTGCTCCTTATAAACAGAAAGCTGCAGTGCTCTTCAAATATGATTACAAGACAAACAAGACATAAAAATTACAACAATCTTATGATTTATAAATCTTCACAGTTAGATAAACCTGTATCCAAAGACTTATACAAAATGATTCAATTAATGAAGAAGAGAAATATGTGATTCATCAACTGAAACAAAGTAATTGTTGTCTTTTTTTAAGTAATGAAAGAAATCATATATGGATAACACATTAATTAAATCATATCATTCTGCAATAGACTATGATAGCTAAAGTAGTCTATAATCAACTGCAAATGACATGCATAAACTTGAAACAAAAGATTGATATTATGAAAGCGAAAGCTGTAGAAAAACATCAATTTTTGTCTCAGTTTGTATTAGAAATCCATAGCCTGGTTCTCCCACAAGTGAGAATGCCCTTATTACAAAAAATAATAAGTATTTAAAGACCTTCTACAGGGCAAAACATCCCTGTAGAAGTTATCAGAACTGTTTACAGAAAATCTGGGAAGTATCCCAAGTCTGACTAAACTAGGAACCTAAAATAAAAAGTGAATCACACAAATATCTTCTAGACTGTCCAGCATGCCCAATGCAATTCGAATGTACCTGAAAAGGGTTAAAAATGGACAAGTTAGAAGGGTATTTTATTGATAAAATGATAAAAAATCTAATTCTATAGACTAGCTATAGAATCTTGTGATTCTGTAGCTGGTCTAAATCAGACACAGAATCAGCATTAAAATCAATTCAAATCTTTAAAGAATTAAATTCAACTATTAACAAGTATATAATAGCTATTTGAAAGACAAAAGAATCATTCAAATTGAAATTGTTATACTAGTTTGAGATCAAAACACGACTAAGATCAATCAAATGCCCACAGAAAGGCATATACTCTGTTTCGTTTGTTGTCACAAAATCGGGTAAACATAATCGTAATGAACAGTAATGAAATCATTTCATATCAAACTAAAACCGATATAGTTAAACAAATCAATTGCCTTATCCATCAAAAGGAAACACGATCGAACAACAGGATTATTTCCAGATTTGATACAACTGTATTAACATAAAAAAAACGATCCATCAAGTCAAAACTGGTGTGTTAATTACCACAAACAAAATAACAATGGAATCAATCGATCGATAACAGGATCTGTAGGATTTGTTCAATCGTTTGTTATCGCTAATTGGGGCAAACAAAATCGATTGACATTGAACGAAATCGTTCATTTCAAATGAATTATAACCGAATTTGACAGAGATAACATATGTCGACCAATTCGTTTTGCAAATTAAAATCAAGCAGAGCAGCATCTATGATACGAATCCAACTCATGAAAATCATCGTACTAACTGAAGATACACAACAATCCAATCAAGACAAGAGCGAATCGAACAGTTGGGGTTTAACATAGTCATTGTGAATCAAAACCATTCCATGATCCGGGCGTAGATATCTTTTTCACAGGCTTAAATGAGAATATTGTTTCCATAAAAAAACAGAGTCGTTCTTTCCAAATCAGAGTTGATCAGAGTTGTATTCTTGATTGAGGAGATTGCATCACATCAATTCAAACTCACGAAGTCATTCCAAAATCACAGCATACAAACTAAATTAGAGCCGAGATAATCTAACCATAACAAAATCATACCAAATCAAAACATGATCGTGCTCTAAATTTAGCATGAAAAACCTCCTATTCAGATTAGATGCAAACAAACCCAATCGAAAGTAAGCCATTGATTTCGTTAACTCAACAGACAAATGAATCAAATCTGATGAAAACCTATCAAAGGCTAAACTAGGTATGATCGAATCATTTAACCAAATCAAAACCTCACTCAATTTTAGCAAAATGAAAACAATGTACAGAATGAACAACATAACTGTTTTCGATATGGATTAACAGAGTCATTTCGGACAATAGACAGAGCTATTTGAAAACCAAACTCAAATTATTATATTAATCCTAGTAATTCACAAAACGAAATTGATATTGAAATTCATACCTAGATGACGAGCAGATGGCTTGATCATGACATTTTGGAATTGACGATGGTTGTAGCCGATTTGACATTCCTGAAAACGATGGAACTAGTGGTTTTCTGCTTCCTATCATTTACTTGAAGCTTGTCTCTTTGGCTTATCAACACTGCAACTTGGTTTTCCAATGATTGGATCTTCGACTGTAATAAGGGAATATCTATATAGTATCGTTCCAACCACACATCACATTGGTCACATGACGACTGTCCGGGCTTCGAAAATGCAGGTGAGGGTTTGGTTATATTGCCGAGGGTTTCGTTAGGTAGTTTGATCCTAGGGTAGCTAGGATTGTTCCTGAGGCAAGGGGGTAGATTAGAAACAAATTCATAGGGTGGCTCGGAGCACAGACCCTGTGAGTAAGGGTACTCACTAGCTAGAAAGCGTTCTATGTCAGAGTTTGAATCTTCACTAAGGACTATGGGCTTCTACTCAGCACTAGGTTTAGGTTTATTTCTAGCCATTCTCA
The DNA here is from genome assembly GCA_000966675.3 of Picea glauca. Classification (NCBI taxonomy): domain Eukaryota; kingdom Viridiplantae; phylum Streptophyta; class Pinopsida; order Pinales; family Pinaceae; genus Picea; species Picea glauca. The sequence continues at coordinate 65,592 of JZKD02S1826422.1, read as the reverse complement.
AGATAAGTCGAGCATTCTTTTTACCTTTGCCATCAACAGTAGGGTTTCCCTTGACCTTTTTGCTCACAAGCTTTTTTATATCCTCAGCCTTCTCAGTCACAACGTCGGGTAAGTCAATATCAGGGTCGACCGAGGGTTTAGGGGAGGGTAGTAGGACATGGAAGGGCACGGGTGGCCCGACCTTAGCTTCATTAATCACAGGCTTGTCAATTTGGATGGGCTCTGTATCATCAAAACCATTTCGAGAGATAAAAGATCGCCAACTATCACCGTGGAGACTTAAGTGATGAACAACTATGAGTCTGATTAGGCCATGGTGGAACAGGTTACTATCAGCCTTTTCTCTTTTAAACCTTTTTGACATTTTATAAAGGCTATGCTGGAAGTAAAAAGGCATATTCAATGGATACCCTATAAAATTCATTAATAGTCGAAGGTGATAAAGAAAAACGAGTCCATATCGACCCTCACAGGTCACGAATTGTTTGACCACCATCAAAAGATCATGCCATCGTGGTTTAAGTGTGGAAATCGGCATACCTCTGTCACAGGATGTGACCTTTCGTGACAAACAGAAGTGGCCATGGCACCTCCTCCACTTTAGAGTTTTTAAACCAACGCTGGCCCGTGGATGGTAACCCTGTGGCGGAGCTAATGAACTCTTCACTGATTTCCAATTGAATGTCACCCACCTTGGCCCTACAGCCATCAAAAGTCAAGGTGAACTGTTGTGCAAAAAATAAATTAAAACCCTCAAACCGTTGTACAAAGGTGAGCCAACCGCTATCCTCTAAGTCTTTCCGAGCATTGTCGAACAGTAGCAAGGCTTGGCTATCGTTCGGCTCGATTCGCACCACCGATGCCATGGAGCCGAGCACGCGATAAGTCTAGGGTTTGAATCATAGCACACACAGGAGCAGAGTGCACGAAGGGTTACCCAATGCTAGTAGAGGTGAAACGGGGATAAGGGATAGGCATTAATGACATCGTGCGAAGGTGGTGGAGCTTATTTGTTGGCCATGCATAATAGTTATTGCCAAGGTACAACCGTCGGCTCTTTCAACTATACAAATCTCAACGCACATGTGTTATAACTATGCCATTCCAATCAATCGATTGAGACCTTTGGTAAGTGGATAAACCACGTGCGCAAGCAATAGTTATGCCATAGTTTCAAAACCAAACATACAAATCGAAACCAATACCATAGTTTTGACTATGTGACATGCGTTGTAACAATTCATATCAAGAGTTTAACCAATGTGCCAAGAGTTTAAACCATAACATCAATGTATTTTATGAAACCAATGGTCAAGTAGATCAAATCAAAGAACATATAAATCCAATCGCCAATGCATCACAAACTCAATGAGACAAAGTCACACAATCAATCCAAGAATGTCCAATGAGTACAGATCAAAAAGTTTTGCCAACTGCATAATGATAAGTGAAATGTAAGCGCAATGGGCATATCGACAAGAATGATAATGGCAATTCAATAATGATTCTAATGCGACTTCGAAAAATCAATTTTTCACGCTTACAGTCGTGAAAACAAAAAACGAAGGTAAATGCGCAGATGTCGCAAAAAATAAAAATGTCGTTTATTTGAGAATTGCGACGAAAAATTAATGTTTGCAAAACATTGGTGTAGGCAACTTATAAAACAGTAAAAAGAAAAATGAATTGGCTACCACCATGGTCCTATGAGCCTGTGAAGGAATACATGGAATTGCATTTCCTTCACAAATTGGGGCCACCCTATTTCATCTCAACTTCAGCCTGTAATGAGGAGTTGAAGAGCGTAATCATTTTGTTGTCACGGTTACACCTCATGTTTGTAATCATCGACAGAAGGAAGGAGCTTCCATTCAGGAAGTTACTTGATTGGTTATGGTGGAAGTTTGTTTTCACCTAGCCCCATGTAAAGAATTTTATTAGTTTAGGACTGTACATAAATAAGCTCCTTGGAGCGTTTATGTTTAGTTTGTTTGGTTTTTACTTTTCGGCATATATTTCTCAACAGGAGGTTTTGAACTTGACACCATAGCCCAACAGCAAGGCACTGAAACTGCAAAATGAGTTCTTAGAGCATCACAGGGATGACTCTATCCCCCATGGAGCCTAATGTTAGCAACATTTCTTCTATAGGGGTGTTATCCTCGATGGTTTGGGCCTTGGAGTGGTAAAAGCAAAGCAGTGGGTTGAAAAACCCACTTATCCTAAGTTTCGAGCGCAAATGCACATTCGTTAAGTAATGGGAAAATCTGTGCAGCCGGGATCTGCGCACCCAGATCTACATTCGAGAATGGATTCTGGAGTCCCCTCGTCATTCTACCTTTAAGGTGGAGGGGGGGGTCCAGAATTGAGCGCGCAAGTTTGAGTGGCTAAGATTCGGGCGCCTGGATCTGCGGCTGAGAATGGATTCCGGACCCCCCCGCTATTCTACCTTTAATAAGGTGGGGGGGGTCCAGAATTGACGGTTTAAAGTGGGCCCCCTCATGTCACATATCCTACTCCCTCTGCTTACCACCTTCCACCATGTGTCTTCCCCTATCACATTTCCCGCTCCTCTTCTACCTTTTGCTACCACATACCCATCCCCCCGCTCTACCTGTTGTCATGGTCCTTTTCCCCTTAGACCCTCTTACCCTCTAACACCTGTACCTCCATACTCTATGCCACTTCCACCTATGTTGTGTCCTCAGTCCCCAACCTGTCACATTACGGCCTCATCGTCATCTTCTCGCAGTACATCGCCTCATCATCTGGTGTCACAGCCTTTGTTTCTTCGCCACCCGGTGCTTCCACCTCAGCACCTCTCGTCTCACCCTCATCCACGTCCTCCATAGGGGTCCCCTCGCAGCAGTCCAATGAAGCAACATCCAAAGGAAATCCGCCACATCGTCCGAGTACAAAAGTTTACCAAGGCCATTCCCAATCCCAAGGAAGCAGTTATTATGGTAGTTGATGGTGGTTGAACGTCGTCTTCTTCCATAAATAGAAGGCCAGGAAAGGACCAAGCATAGAGGAGGACTGACAGTCCATCCTGACAGAGATTGTGTCTGACAAACGACTGCATGGGTTGTCTGCCCAACGTTTGCATGCACCGCCTGACAGAGAAGCTCCTCAACGTCAAGCATTGAATTCATGATATGATCGCACCTTCAACGCCTGAGTCAGCTCCAAGTATATGTAGGCATTTTTTCCATTTTTGTAAGTATCGATGGTTGAGCTAGGCTCCCGATTGTAAAGTTTTAACAAAGAACTGGTTGCTCTGGTTATGTATTGGCACTTGAGACTTCTTGCCTTATGAATGTTAGCTTCTTTCCATCTCTTTGTTTACACTGTGTTAGAACAGCTCGGAATTGGAGGATCCAGTCGAGTTGCGTTGTTATAGGATGATGTAGGTTGGATCACTGTAATAGTTGCATTGTTTCTAATCAGTTCTTGTATTTTCTCAACGCTGGATGATTTGGAATTGGAGGATCCAATCAAGTCACCCTTCAGTTCCCTGAAACTCAGAACCAAGTGGATCTTGTATTCTAATATTTTCTTCCTCAAGCTATTGAAAGGCATGATTCCTGAAGTAGTCTTTCTCACTCATCTCACCAAGTCTTCCACCTGCTCATTTTACAATCAACTCACTGACGGAAGTTAGATCAAGACCTCTTGTGTTCTTTACATACCAGGCCTGGTCCCTGAGTTAGAGTGATACCTTCCTGGGTCTCTACCCATTTGATTACCCCATTAAATTATTCGTGACACAAACTGATGGGCATTGGGCTCTGCTCCTGTCACAATCCAGGAGTGACTTCTAACGCCAACATTACCCATATCCATCTTAAAGAAGAATCCTAAGACTCGTATCCATCTTAATGAAGACTCCTATCTCATTTTGATAATAGGACAAGTTGTCTAAATATTGTACTTATGGATATGAATGATTTTCTTTCTATGATTTGGTGTGTCCTAATGTAGGCACGTGGAAGTAAAATCCCTAGTATCATTTATGATGTGGAAGTATAATCCATGCTATCATTTATAATGCAAGTCTTGTCACAATGGCTTGAATCAAACGCTTTTCACTTAGTTAGTTTTCCCTCATATTCTCCTAAGATATCCTCCATCTCCTACTCTTATACCAAATAGGTACCAGCGTGCCCACACAACTAACTAAAAAACATAAATATCAAATAATTAATAAGTCAATGTTTTCCAACAAGACACAACTTATCACATCCTAGTTGTGACTTCAACTAGTATCTGTAAGTGTTTGGTAGCTACTATTCACATTTAATCAAATTATACTATAATACATTAATTGGCTAGAGTGCCTTCTTTGGATAAGTAGAACCGCTATATTTAGCAACTATAGTATACCCAAAACTAGTAAACCTAATAACAATTTATCGAGAACATTTGATTAAAGATGTCAATAATCCAACAAAGTATTTGAACATTGATCATTACCATATTAATTGAATATGTATCTACTCTAAAGAATAATGTGTTGATCAAATACAATTATCAACTATCAAAAGTCAATTTAGTTAGGAATTATAAAAAGAACGTAGTTACAATAAATACAATTTGCATTTCTTTATTGTTCTTGTTTCTTTGTTGCGGGATCTCATTAATGAATGTTATGTTCATGAGGAAGTGATACAAGACAAAGAATTAGAACATCTTCGAACTTTAGTCAATATATGATCGATGGAAAAATTTATGTTACACATGAAAAATGGCATAGATGTAATTCTAGAACAACATCATCTATTTCGCTTAAATAATTTTGTATATGTTATAAAATATTTCCTATTCTATATTATACAGATCCTATTGCATTTTAGATACACATCGATAGAATTACGAGAAGGAACAATACAATATTTCAAAAACTATTTCCGAAAACATGACATTAAAACAATATTATCTTATGGACATGAATTGAACATTGGATCATTAATGGAAATGCATGACATCAATGATCCAAATGTTTATTTGGAAAAAATGTCAAAATCAACTTCAAGTCTTATAATTCTCGAGCAAAGAGGACTATGGGGAGACATATTTTGCATACATTGGTTATCAAATTGGCTAAAAGTCCCAATAAGACTTTGGTCAAAGACATAAATGAAAATTTATTTGAATTTTAATTCAAACCTAAGGGAAGACACTTACGATATATTGTTTCATGATGAGAATCCAATTGTTGGACATTTCGAACCACTTTTATGCAAGAAAAGAATTTCAACATCAATTCATCATGAACATATAACAAATACATCACGATACGAAGAAACGGAACATCAATGGATACAAGAACAAGAGGGCATGATAGAAAATGGATTTAAAAGAGTATTTGGATTCAACAGTATTTATGGTGAAAGTTGTTTTGAAATGATATGCCATTTGAAATGAAATGAATATGATGTGCCATACCTACGACGCATAATTGTGTAGACTTTTTGCACTGCAATAATGAATAATGATTGTTTCACACCGACATGCATAGAAAAATACATGAACAAGCATGCAATAAGAAAAATCACCGACATAGTAGAATGGAAACACTACATTGTACAATTGGCACTACCATATGAAGAAGGACATGTAGATGGAGGCCATTTTGTTTATGATTGGCTATGCTATATCTTGAATATAGATATATTCATATGGTCTGCTAAGACGTCAATTGTTTTAACTAAATTCTCTTCTTTCAACAAAGAGCCAAAGGTATTCCACATTATCCAATATGAAGCAAACATAAATCATTTGCATTTTGAACCTTTGGAAGAAATATGAAGAAGTCTTGAAATAGATCAAAAATTGTTTCCAAATATACCTAGGAAAAATCGAAAATTTCGATCTCTCATAGGGTCAAAACTCTTATTAGAAACAATTTCATCATGCGACAAAATACTATAGAACTTGATACAAAGATACCTAGCCTAAGCATACATGATAAAAAAAAATAATACATGACTTTGAAAACACAGGCATAGATGAAGAGACCATAAAGCTTAATAGAAAAATAATCAATACAAATAAGAAACCACATTTATCATTGCATGAACTCAAAAAACAAATAAGGAACAAGGATCTTGAACAAGCAAATGTAGAAAAATACAAAAAGAAATGTTTATCATTACATCAACTCAAAAAAACAAATCGGAAAAAGGGATCTTGAACAAACAAATCTAGAAAAAAAAAAAAGACAAAATGCTAAACAATACAACATGATAATGGAAACATGGAGTTCTTGAAACGGTCAAAAACAAGACAAAAAACCATACCTTCAAATAAACTTAAAGAATCTTTACATATATCGGATTTCATATTTGAAACAGTGGTTGAACAACAATATTGGAAAAAAAATACAAAATGTGCCTATTTATGATTGTGTCATATGCAATCAAACTCTTTTTAGAAAAGATGTCATGCAAATACACTTAAATAATTCTACAAAAAATATGTACACTTGCAAAAAACGCAAAAATTCATTAGACCGTGAAAAAACTATCAAATTTGTAGTTCCATAACAGGGCGAAATAAAAGAATACGGATAATGAAGGAATTATTTGAATTGGAAGAAATATCGATAGCACCAAGATTACGCATTTTACAAATACGAGAACTAGGGAAAAAGTATAGAAAGACACATTTAGGATTGAATGGTGGAGTAATCAATATACCTGTTGATACATCTTGAATTCAATGTGCAGTTCCTCGTGACATAAATGAATCTGATACTGTGGCTATAGCAATTAAAAAAATTCTAGTCTTTAAAAGTGCTTATGTTGTTGGCAAAATCTATGTTCACAAAGCCATGAAGGCATTGAAATGACTATGCAAAAATACACTTTATAAAATGGATAATGTCATAATAAATGAAAACTGGAAACAAATATTTAATCAAAACAAAGATGCATATGCAACTGAAATAGATATCGAAATCAATGACTATGACTATGACAATTATGAAGAACCAGCCATAAATACTCTACTACATGGATTTAGTGATTCATATAGTATTTATGATATTCAAAATAATCAAATAAACATTACTCATGGTGAAGGTTATATGCCATTAGGAATATTCAGAGGAAATGAGTTTCCCTACACTTTTTTATGGAGAAAAACGATCAGATGAAATTACAAAAAAGTTTACATATCAAAAAATCATTCAATGGGAAGTCTTGCACGAAGATCGTGAATTTTCCTATCATATAACGAATATGTTCTACAATGCAGTAAGAATTATCCTTAACTAAGTGTTTAATTGTATTTGAATTCGGATAAGGAAGGAAAAATTAAAAGAAAAGAAACTTGTAGCAAAATATGTTAAGACAAAACCAAATATAGATTGCATTCTTAAATCAAACATTGGCTACATGGATCTTAAAAGAATACGCACATCTCCAAACTATTTTTTACATTTGTGTAACAACTTGTATGCAATGATTCGACAATTAGGTCCACCGACTTTCTTTGTTTCCTTTAGTAGTGTTGAGCATTGTTGGGAGACATTAGTAAAATCATTACAACAAATAAGATGGGATAAAAATAAAAATAAACTAAAAATGAAATTGAAGAAAATGATGTTGCCAGCTTGATCAAGAATGACCCTCTAACATGTGTATGATACTACAAAAATAGAATAAATGCTCTACGTCAATTAGTTTTTCACGAATCCAAATACTTTGGTGAAGTGAAGGACTATTTCTTTATAACAGAGTTTCATAATCAAGGAAGTCAACATGAACATGGATTGTTATGGATAAACAAAGCACCCATCTATGGAACAAATACAAACATTGAAATTCAAATCTTTGTGGAAAATTACTTTTCATGTGACTCGAAAATACTCCCAACCAATCTCAAAAGTATTAAACACCATCATCATACAAGAACTTGTAAGAAAAAGAAAAAAAACATGCATTGTAGGTTCAATTTCTTGATTCCACCAATGAGAAAAACAAAAATCCTTGAACCTGTGAAATTTGACATTGCAAATACAAAAGCAAATGTGCAATTGATATTTCATACCCTAGAAACTATGAATTGTGATTAAACATATAAATTTGATAGTTTCTTGGACAAGTTAGGTATAACAGAGAATGAATACATCCATGCAATTCAATGTAGTCTAAATCGAACAACAATTTTATTAGAAAGGAAACCAATAGACATATGGACTAATAACTTTGCTCAGCATATTCCAATGATTTGGAATGCAAATATTGATGCTCAATTTTCACTTGACTCATATGTTGCAGCTACATATTGTATTTCATATATGACAAAACTAGACAGAACAATGACGACAATGTTTAAACGTATACGGAATTATTCTCAAAAAAAGGATGTCGATGTCATAGAAACAATTACAAGACTTGGAAAAGCTTTATTAAACTTGCAACATATGTATGCACAACAAGTTGTACATATATTATTTTCATTGTCACTTAATACTAGCTCAATAAAATGTATATTTCTTAATACTTCACTGAAGTCTAAACAAGCATTTATACTCAAAATACAAAAAGAATTGGAACGTGAACCAGATGATTCATAAAACATATCATGCCTATCAATCATCGACCACTATGTACAATGACCTGAAAGAATTGAACATATATGCTTAGAAAACTTTGCATCATGCTACACAATAAAAGGCAATAAGCGAAGAAATTGTGACAATCCATATGTCATAAGATATGTGAAGTACAATAAGCATAAGGAATCTAATAACTATTGTAGAGAAAAATTGATGTTCTGTGGTCCATATCGCTTTTGTAATGGCCTTGCCATTACAACAACAAAAAAGTACACTTAATTTGTTTTTTTGCGTTAGGATAAAGAATCGTCAAACATAATTCACAGCAACACATAAATAACACGACATCGAAATCAATAACGACACAAGTCAATGCATTAACATAAATAAAAGCGGCACATAATCCAACATAACAACGACTCGATCAAGAATCATCATAATAATAGTTGCACTTAATTAACGCATCATCATAATAATTAACGACGCAATCAACACATCAGGATCGTATAAAGCGAAATACCAATAAGTGATTAACCATGCCACTGAATAATAATGAGTTACACACCCGACCTACCCTACAAGGTTAGGACCTCCAAGACACATAAGCAATGCTCAAGCCCAGGATACATCCGATTGATTTTGACCATTTAAGGTCTTAGGGCTAGCGACTATTCTGAGGAACAAAGAGTTGTCTACATCCCACTAACACAATCAAGTCCAAAAACCAACTAGCTAAATCAACAACATCAACGATAATCAATGGTGCAATAGTGTTCTAATAACCAAACGCACATCACATAAATTCCAAGGCACAAGAGAATTTAAGTACTAAGTCAATCATACAACGACATAAGTTAAGGCATAATGTAATCAACTTTATTTTATTTTCAAGGCGCAAAGCAGGCATCAAATTTACTTCAAGGAACGTGATTAATCAATCATTGAACTCAACAATAATCAACATAATTTCAAGATGCATGTGCAATCTAATTACCGAATTAGACATAATCAACATCGTTCAATTCGTGCAATTAATCTAATCACTTAAGAAATCATACATCACCATTGTTACAATGCGTGTGAGTGATCTAAGGTGTATTCATTTATGCATCATCCTTAGTCCATAGTGCAAGCAATCTAACTACTAAACGATCATGCATCAACCATACTTAGTGGCACAAGGTAAGCTAGTCACTTTATCATTCAAACATTAACACCAACTGTATGGCGCATGAGTAATCTACTTACTTAATCATAAATTGAATTCAAGACTATATTATACATCATAATAACCATCAAGAATCCAACTATAATAACATATGTCAATTTATTGATGTTGATTAATTGGGTTGGTTGTCATTGATGTCAACCCTTGAAAAACGTCCAGTAGCGAATTTTGGTAGCACAAAGGTTTGGGTAATGGACCCAAGTTTTTTTAATGGATAATTGTATGAGTTTTGATATATTTGTAGGTAAGACTATTCTATATGGATAGTACATGTCATGCCTTTTCCAGTGGTATGTGGAACGTCACATAACTCCTCACGGTTAGCGAGTTATGGCCATGTGAAGTTGGAGAACCCTCATGAGTCATCTAGAAGCCCCAAAAGGTCAAAGTAGTCAAAGTGGTTGCAAAGAAGAAATTATTTAAATAATAAAGTGAAGTGATGAAGTGTACTATAAGTCAAAGTAGATGCAAAATAAATTATTTTGGAGAACTTACTAATTGTCGAAAGTGGTTAAGATAAGTGGACAAGTGGTTAGAAGTGGGTTAGCCCTAAAATAAGGAAAGTGGGTTAAGATAGTTAGAAAGTAAACCCTTGAGGAACCTACATAAAAGTATAAATAAGAGGCAAGGGTCTCTCATTCAAATTAAACTTGAACATATTGAATATCTATTGTTGTGTAAGGCTTATTGCAAGTACTCATTGATACATATGAAGTTGAGGTAACACAAAGGGTTAATGGTGAAAGTTTCAGAATTACAACGAATACTAAAAAACCCTAATTTATGAGGTGTACGCGAGCTAATAGTGTATTAGGGTGCATACATACACGGGATGGCTGTGTATTAGGGCACGTACATGAGGGTAAAATCATAGAAACTTGAGAATATGAAGATGTAAAGATTCTAAATTCTGAGATCAAGCTCCCAGGAAGGTCTACAGTGATCAGATACATCACATCTATCCATTGGTTCAAAAAGTATGTCTTATATCTATGAGTAGTTGGATTTTGATGTATGCATGAGAAATGGTTATGGAGATATGAGGATTCTCCCTGGAGAGATTAGTGGTTGTATGGGATCTTATGTATAAGCTAGATCTACAGAAATACAGTGTTGGTATAATCAATATTTATCATTAATACTTCTTGTTAGAGTTAAGGCACATCTTGTATTTCTTGGCATATGGCTAAGGGTTTTTATGGTACATGGTTGAGAGAATGTATTTGTGAAGTGGTTGATGTATTGAGAGGCTCAACATCAAAAAGGTTTTGATGTCTAGATCATGTGAGGGTTATTATACTTGTTCATGATTACACACACTTATATGGCACATGACTAGAGAGAGATATAGAGTTTTTGGGTAAAGGTTATGTATGAGGATGCATACATAGGGTACATTTACAGTCTGAATACAGTGACAGGTTGCAGATCTATGTGAAAGAAGTTGTACAGGATCAAAATTTCTTAGAAGAAAGAAAACCCTAGTTTTTAGAAGGTATATGCAAGATGTGTGCATACGCAGGCTGTTGTATAGATAGGGCACATACATACGCATGTTGCAGAACTACAGGTCATGTATCCATAGTTTCAGAAGGCATACGCAGGTTGCATAACAGACAAGATGCATACATACGCATGTTGTTGTACATCGAGTACATACACATGTTGCAGAACTACATGTTGTGTATCTGTTATATTTGGTTGATACATGTTTAGTTCAGGTACAGATTGATTATAGGGCAGTAGCACAGGTTGGTTGCAGGTCAGTGGTACAGGTTTTTACAGTGGTATATTTCACAGTGATAGTGTGACAATGGTTCTATCATTATACTTCTACGTCAGGGCGGTTGGATGGGGCAAGGACAAGTGGTTGTAGCCGGAGAACATAGGGGGTTGTAGCCTCCTTCTATTTGTAGCCAGAGAATTGGAGAGTTGAAGCTTCCCTCGGGCTATAGCCTGAGAAACTAGGGGGTTGGAGCCTCCTTCCAATCGCAGCTAGAAAACAAAGGAAGTTGGTGCTTCCAATGAATGTAATTCTTAAAGACGTATAAGAAAAAACATTCCATGGTTTTCTCCCGCTTTGTATTTCCATGTAAAAACACGGGTGTACTGTGTATGTGTATGATTGTTCATTTGTTCATTGTTTATTTACTCTGCAACTATTGGATGATAATGCTACATTGATATAACCATTGCAGTTTGTGATTAAAAAAGATTGAATTTCTCTATTACTGATTCACCCCCCCTCTCAGTAATCCAACAATTGGTATCAGAGAAAGTTCCTTCAGGAAACAGTTTTGTTGGCAACAGAAGTCACTCTTGGATTGCTAGCAGGAGTAGAGCCCGACGCCCATCAGTTTTATGTCACGTTTTGTTTATAGATGGGGTGACCGAATGGAATCCAACTCAAAACAATATCATTTCAACTTCAAAACTAGGCCAGGCATGCATGGGTGAGTGAGGTCTTATATAAACTTCGGACAGTGAGTTGTAGTAAAGGGTGAACAAACGGAAGACTTATATGGAAAGAGTGTGAAGGTCTGTTACAAACGACAGGTTCCTAATAGATTGTAGAAGAAGGCATCCAAACACAAGGTCTTCTTGCACTTAAATACAAAAAACCAGAGAATACAATAATGCAATGATAAATCATTTATCATAACAGAACTACAATAATTCGCGCGACTCAGTCAGTCACGAACTCTCTAAGCATGAGACGAAAATTAGACGGAGCGAGAAAAACTGTCTATCATAAACAAGATATCTCAGATACAGATGCATATCCAACAAACTAGGATGTTTGTTAAAATTTACAGTAGGGAGCTCTGCTCTACCATCGATGCTTACAAAATACAACAACTCTGTCTATATACTCAGGAAAATTTACCTCATAGAGGTGCACCCAGTCATCCAAGGTTCGGTGTCTTTTCAGTCAAACTCGTACTGAAATCCTTCTTCAAGCGCCACCTTAACTGCGCATGGCTCCTGTAAGGAGGGTAGCTGAACCATTAAGTGTTGGGCTAGCATGCGCAAACTTCTCTGCCGAGCTGAGGACTTTGGCATGGCGTCTTTGAGAAAATCGATGCACAGGACTTCCTCGAGCAGATGGTTCGCCAGACCCTCCATCCCCTGTAATTAATGAGTGAGGTAAGGTTTCAACCACCCTCTCTCTTCTTCATTCACTCCAAGCCTATACTACGATTGAGATCGAGTTGAATTGGCACCTAGAGAACACAGTGATCCCTTCTGCAGCCAAACTCGGCGCTTCGGCCCCTTGCGCAGTTCTTTCTATCACCCCCAAGTGACCACGGGCTGTGACCCTATGCCTATCTTCAAAGGCGCTTTCGGCATTTCACGTCTCGCTGCTAGGAGGAGGCTGGTCCTCGATCTTCAAAGTTGCGAGGGGCGAAGAGGCGAGGAGCCTAATCGCGCACCGCGTGTCCCTCTTTGATGGACGGCTGAGACCTTCTCGGCACTTCGCGTCTCGCGGCTGGGAGGAGGCTGGTCCTCGATCTTCAAAGTTGCGAGGGGCGAGGAGGCGAGTAGCCTAATCGCGCACCACATGTCCCTCTTTGATGGATGGTTCTGATCACCTTGGCAAGACTGTGGGCCCAAGTCCGGGATGCCTTCGGCTCTTCGCGTCTCACGGATCCTAACACCAATACTTCAGAACTTCTCATGGTGAGATCTCGAGGCTTTGTGCCACCTGTATTCCACTCGCCAACTCTGCTATGGCCCCCACTGCCTCCAGCTGTCGGGATATCACTTCTCGCAATCTCGCGAGCCCCGCACCCAAATCTCGAGCCTTTTCTTGCGAGGCCCCGATACGCGATCCCACGTGAGGATCCAACGGTTCTCCTCGATCCATATCTAACGGTTATTCACCTTCTTGCTTCTCGCGTCCTCGCGACTTGAGTACCCAATACTTGGGTCTTTACCCTGCGAACTCCCGAGTTCGCGAGATCATCAATCTCTGCCACCTGTCCTCCTCAGATGGACGGCTCCTGTCTTCTCGCTACTTCACGTCTCGCGATCTCGCACAACCAAAGAATATGGTCTGCCCTTCGAACTTACGAACCCCGAGTTCAAGAAATGGACCCACGCATCAACTAATCACGATCAACGGCCCTCGTTACTTTGCGAGTTCTCCACGGAGACTTATGACCGTTCACCTCTTTGAAAACTTCTGTGCTATACTTGGCATGACTCGGCCAACTCTGAGCTCCCGATAACCGTTGATATGCTCCGTGGATAGATCTCGGCTGCCGATGGAAAAACTTTGCCCGCTCGCTTGACTTGCTGATTGAAATGAAAATCCTTTCGTTGTTGTTTTTGGGCGCATCTCCTGTAACTTGTAGACCCGAATGCTTTCGAGCCCAAGACAAGAATTATCGCTAACATTAGGCTCCATGGGGGATAGATTCGTCCCTGCGATGCTCTAAGAACTCCTTCTGCAGCTTCAGTGCCTTGCTACTGGGCTATGGAGTCACTCATTAAGCCGGAAAACATGCAAAAAAGGAAATAAAACAAGAAAACAGGAAAATATTTACAAACAGAGGAGTCGTCTAAGGATCAAATAAAACACTTTTTCAGAAAATGCCCATTCACTGGGCTGTTGAAAACCTCTTCACCCTCCAGATCCTGCAACCCATATGTGTTGTTGGAGAAAATCTCAAAGATTTTAAAGGGGATGATCCAGAGGGCGTCGAACTTGTTGTGCTTGCCTTTATCCTGTTTGGGTGTGTCCCATTTAAATACCAAGTCCCCGATCTCGAACTCCTTTTTCCTGACCTTCCTGTCAAAAGCCTGCTTGATCTTCTGCTGATGACCATAAGCTACGTCCCTCGCTTGTTCTCTGATCTGCTGCACTTCCACTATCTGATGAATTCTTCTGATCATATGATCTGGTTCTCCCTCGTAGTCTTGAAAGAACTTCACCACAGGTAAGGCGAGCTGAGTAGGGAAAACCGCCTCTACTCCATAGACTAGTTGAAACGGCGAAGCGCCCAGAGACTTCTTCGTGGTGACACGATCAGCCCACAGAGAAAATTTCATCTTTGAATCCCAGGCTCTTTTGTTTTCCTCTAATAATCTTTTGATGATATTTATCAGGCTTTTGTTAGAGGATTCTGCTAAACCATTGCCCTGGGGATAGTAGGGGGTGGAGTGAACTAGAGATATCTGGAACTGCTCACAGAACTTAATTACAGCCGAATCAGGCTATGATATCCTCCAGGAAGCTGATAATTACTTTGTGTGATGTGCTTCTAGTGGGGACAGCTTCTATCCACTTGGTGAAATAATCGGTTGCAGTCAGGATCCATCTGTGCTGACCACTTGAAGGAGGATGAATTTCTCCAATGAAGTCTAACCCTCACTACTGAAAAGGTGCCGCAGCTACTATGGGTTTCAGTGGCAGCGATTTGAGCTGTTGCTTTCCTGAGAACTTTTGACACTTGACGCAAGCTCTGATCTTCCTGCAAACATCGGGGAACAAAGTGGGCCAATAATACCCAGCTCGGAGTATCTTATGGGCTGTGGTCTTCCAGAAATGATGACCTCCGCAAAGGCCGCTATGAAAATCAAACATAACCTTCTGGGCCTTCCGCGGGTCCAGGCATCTCAGAAATACCCCTAGAGGGTCTTTCCAGTACAAGGTTTGGTCAATGAGGCAATACCTGACCGCCTTGAGCTTAAGAGCCCTTGCTTTACTTTTTCCCATTCCATCGGGGAGCTCCAACTCCTGTAGAAAATACAGAATGTCACGATACCAGGCACATTCTGCCAGTGACAAGCCATCTTGAGAGCCTTGGCTGGGCGATTCAGCGTGCTGAGATCCTAGGCGAGTATTGATGAAACTAATTCCCAAGGCCTCGCAGTTGGATTTAGCCAGTAGCTTGGCTAAACCTTGCCCCTTAACCAACTTGGTGGGTTTTATTTCTAAGTCAAATTCCAGAATTTTTGTGATCCATCGGCCTTTTTTCCGATCTACGTCGGATTGTACAAGGATGTCCTTCACGGAAGCTGAAGGAACATATGTTGTTACTTTTGAATGCAAGACATAGACTCTGAAAGCTTTAAGAGCTTTCACTAAGGCATAGGCCTGCTTCTCCATGATTTCATATATGTTCTCTGCGTCTCTTAACGCCCTGCTGAAGAAGGCGATGGGCTGCTCATGCCCTTCCTCATTTTTCTGCAATAAGACCGTTGCCACTGTATCAAAAGAAGCAAAGGAGAAAATTAGGAACTCTTTGGAATAGTCAGGACTGATGAGCACAGGTGCCTCAGTCAATGCCTTTTTAATTTGGTCAAAAGAGGCCCTGGGCTCAGCGGTCC
>JZKD02S1826422.1:28798-42629 GCA_000966675.3 Picea glauca | reverse complement strand
GCCCCACGTAACATTGAATGTTACAAATGTCATAACTATGGACACATAGCTAGTGATTGTAGAAGCATGATCGATACTTCCATGAAAGAGAACACTGATATCAGATATAAGAAAGCATGGATAAGAAAACACGAAGAACAAGTGAACAAAGACTAGGTCCCAAAGATAGAAATATTGGAAATAAAACAAGATAAAGAAAATTCTATAGAGAAAAAGAAAGATGTCAGATACAGAAAGGTTTGGGAAATAAATGAAAGAAAAGAAGGACAGGTAAATAAGGAACAGGTTCAACAGATTGTACTTCCAGGCATTGTAGTGAAAGATGAATCCACAAAAAGAAATAAAGAATTCAGAGCTCAGAGAGATGATGAATCTACCAATGAATATGATGATTGATGCATCCCCCCTCCCCTCCTAGGGGTTGTGCGACCTCTCAGTCTTGGATATTCAAATATCTGAGTCGAATCGGCTCTTCAGGCCTCCAACAGAACCTGAAACAAATGCTACACAGGTCCCTTTTGATGTCACCTACGGTTTCAACTTACCCATGACCCTGCTCTCTGGCATTGCTAGCAACACCAAATTATGAGTACTAACCTTCGTGCTAGACTCTTCTCCAATGTGACCATGGGCTATGATCACGGGCCAGCTACCTTTGTGACTCTACGCTTCAGAGTTGTTGCGAATAACTTACTCCCTTTCTCCCGATCTATGAATCGGCGAATTCAATCGGGGCTAGATCTATGGTCCACGACCCTTCAACAGCCAACAACTGCAATTTGCTCCGGAGTTCGGTGTTCGGAATTTTTTCGAACGCTTCCATGTCTCTCCTTCCCGAAGTATATTCTACGCGATGCTCTGGATCAAGCGTCGGGCATCCTCTTCCAACGGACGGTTCCAATGGGCTTTGACACTCAGGATTTCAGACCTTAGGACTTGACCTCTCAGTTTCCCCCAAAGTGATCTATCTCTTAAGTGACGGAGATGACACCACGGGTCCACGCAATCGACGTTCAAGGTTTTAGCTCCTTACCTTTTGTTGAATGCACACATCTGGATCCCGTGATCTGACGATAGGTGTCCTCCTCAAATCGGAGGCTCTTGTAGGCTTCGCTACCTCATGCCTCAGGTGTCTTAGCTTTTCCTCACCTGTTTTCCTCCGAGATGTTTTTCTCCCGAGCTCCACAGATCTTCGTCGCGTGTTCTCTTGGATCCAATTATACTTGACTTCACGAAGATTATACTTTCTCCACACAACTTCTTCTGAACCTCTATCTCCTGGATTTTCTAATCTATTGCCACGTATCCTCCTTCAAATAAATGGCTAGGATCGCTTCACGACTTCGACGATCCTGCTTCTCAATACTTCAAAACACTCTGAACCACGAAGTGTTGAAATGCTTCACAGCTAACTTTTGTGCAGCTCTCCCAGATCTAACGGTCTAGAACAATATTGCTCCCTCCTGGATAGATCTCGCACATTAACCTATGAAATCTTAAAACATTCCACTCTATTGAAGATGTCTCGCCCGCTATCTCTCCCGAGCTTGTTCCTCTTTGAAACTCTGAACTTCTCAGAACGCCTTTTCGACTCTTAGTCGAAATTTGACTTCTGTGCACACCTTGCAACAAGTATTCTCTTCAACTCAACTTCTTTGTGAGAAACTGTGCACGCCTTGTAACAGTTCGTTACTCAACCCAATTTCTCCTCCTGAACAAAAGAACTTAAGTATGTTTCCACCTGCACACACCTTGTGAGGTCTGCTACACTTCTTTTCAAGCAAAGCTTAAAGCTAGTCCTCCTGAGCTTCTGAGTCAAAATAATTTTTCAACGCACTCCTTGCAGACATCATGCACTCCTTGCAAATAGAAATTTCAAGTTATCCCTTATGAGCTTATGAGTAGAAACAAACTCTGTCAACACACTCCTTGCGGAAAATATGCACTCCTTGCATAATCTCGAGAAGAGAAACAATTGAAACTTTTCTAAACTCTCACATATTCATACATTCAACCATGAAAATGCATTCATAAACACAAGAATGAGTAAATAATCAAGAATTGCACTTAAACAGAAAGCCTACCATTCATTCATTCAGATAGACACAACAATAGAAACACTAGACATTTGGCATCAACGCTTCTTTGTTATATTCATTCAAATGAAAATGGACATGGGCACATACAATAATATGATAAGATTCAACAACTTCTAAAACAACTATATCAATAACTTCAACATCCTCTTATGGGAAACAATACATTTATTTATACAAGAGTGATCATAGATTTTTCCTTCCCACTACCTAAGTGTTATTCTATCGAATTAAAAGCTATCAACTACTAAGGTTTTATTACAATAAATGTTCGAGACAGACAGATAAGAGAAAATGCTTCAAAACTGTACTACAAATACTTCATTAAAGCAAAATGCATTCCCCATCGATCTCATGCGATGCCTCCAAACATTTAAGATCGTCTTTAATTACAATCTTTTCCAGATATTACATTGATATGCCAACTTTGAAATTAAAAAATTGTTCAAAATGCGCGCTAGGGTGTTGAGTTGCCCTCCACTCGCGCTATTTGACGATGCTCCTCCATCATACTCCTCTGGAAAAAAATTCATGGACTCCTATCCATGAGCTCCTAAACTGATCTTCCATGTTTCTGGATATCTTCTTCATTTACCCAATCGGCATCTTCCTTTGGGTGTCCTTTCCACTTTACCAAATACTCAAAATAAGTCTTTTTTCTGGTCTTCTTACCAATCCTCTGATCTATGATCTTTTCCATCTGCGGCTTTTCAGCTACAGGCATATGCTTCTCCCACTGAATATTTTTTTATCTTCTGACTCTTTGTCATCTTCCCTGTAAGGATACAAGTTTGAAATGTTGAATATGGGTGATATACCCACATCTTCTGATAGCTCTATCTCATAAGCATTTTCATCAAATTTCTTAGGATCTTGCATGGTCCTATCTTCTTCAGCTTCAACTTACTATATGTTCCCCTTGGGAACCTTTCCTTTCTGAGATGTGCCAGAACTTGATCTCCAATTTCAAATTGAAGTTCTCTCCTATGATGATCAACTCTGCATTTTCATTCTTTATTGTTTCTCTACAACTGTTCTTTGATCTGATTATGAAGTTTCTGCATTTCTGCAATGAAGTCTTCTGCTCCAATGCTTCTGAATTCATTCTACTCCAGATCTCTCAACTATGATACTCCTCTTGGAGTCATCCTATACACTATCTGGAATGGGCTCTTTCCTGTACTTTTATTTACTAAGTCATTGTATGCAAACTCTGCTTGTGCTAGAATTTGATCCCATTGGCTATGATGTTCAGTGACCAAACTTCTCGGCAAATATCCTAAACTCTAATTCACCACCTCGGTTTTTCCATCCATTTCAGGGTGATATGCAAAACCGAAGGACAGATATATTCCCAGTTTCTTCCACAATGTTCTCCAGAAATGACCAACAAACTTATTATCTTCGTCTGAAACAACACTATTGGGCAATCCATGAAGTCTCACAACTTCCTTAAAAAACAATTTTGCAATGTGTGTTGCATCATTAATTTTCTGGCATGGGATAAAGTGTGCCATCTTTGAAAATCTATCAACTACCACAAATATGGAATCGCTTCCTCTTTGTGATCTTAGAAATCCCAACACAAAATCCATGCTTATTGCATCCCAAGGTCTTTCTGTAATAGGCAATGGCTGATACAATACAGTATTATGTTTCTTTCCCTTTGCATACTGAAATATCTTACACTTGTTCACAAACTTCTTCACATTTGCTCGCATACCTGGCCAATAGTATGAACTGGTCAATTGTGCAAATGTCTTTCCATGCCCGAAATGTCTAGCTAGACCTCCACTATGTTTTTTCCTCAACAAATTTTCTCTCATCGAGCATTTTGGTATGCACAACTAGCAACCTTTAAACAACAACCCATATTGAATCATATACTATGTCCACTGACTTATGTCTCTGAGCACAAGGTTTGCACATGCTTCATATGCCCCTTTAAAATTTGGATCATCACAATACATCTCCTTAAGGTGTTCAATCCCTAAGGTTTTCACTTGAAATTCCTGCAAAATTAGACATCTCCTACTCAATGCATTAGCAACTTTGTTAGCATTACCAGAAATATGTTTAATGACAAAAGTTAAATTTTTCATAAACTCTATCCACTTATTGTGTCTTTTATTTAACTTCTCATGTCTGGTTATGAATTGTAAAGCTTGATTACCGCTATACAAAACAAACTCTTTTGGAACAAGGTAGTGCCTCCATTTCTTCAAGGCTTGAATTATTGAATAAAATTCCTTATCATATGTGGAGTACTTCCGCTTAGTGTCATTCAGCTTCTCACTGAAATATGCAACGAGCCTATTATATTGGCTCAAGACCGCTCCAATTGCAACTCCACTAGCATCTCATCTCACTTGAAATGTCTTCCCAAAATCTGGAAAGACCAGAATCGGTTGTTATGTTATTTTCTCCTTCAATATATTGAAGCTTTTCTCTTATTCTTATGTCAATTTGAAAGACATGTGCCTCTTCTCCACTGTATCTAATATTGGTGCACAAATTCCACTGAAGTTTCTAATGAACTTCTGATAGAAACTTTCTAATCCATGGAAGCTTCTCACCTTGAATATGCTCCTTGGTGATGTCCATTCTCTAACTACTCTCACCTTCTCTGGATCCATCTTCAATTCATTTGAAGAGATTATGATGCAGTGCCCCACCTTAGCAGGGTTTGTTGACCTCCCAGTCTCTAGATCTTCTCAATCTTCGAGCTGGAGCAACTCTTCAATTCCCTACTGGAATCTTCAAGAAATGTCCATAGGTCCTTTTCACGAAACCCCATCGTGCGAACAAGCACCAGGCGCAAGCTTCTCTCACGTGACCACTGGCTATGACCACGAGCCTAACCCAAAATTCGTTTCGCAATTTTGCACGTCGGGTCTATGCATGTGAATCACCCCGATTCTCCCAACCTCCAAAACCCTGACAGGATCCTAGCGTGTATTAGCCCCTCTCTTATCTTCCCTCAATGTGACCTTCGGTCATGACCCGTGGCTCAACCCTCAAGCACGTCGGGATTTCATGTATCAGGAATTCCCGATGTGATTAGATCTACAGTCCATGATCTTCCCTCGACTGACGGCTATGATCAAGTTGTGATTTCGCATTTCACGACTTTGGAGGTTGGTTCACCTCTATTCTCCCGATCCCCAATTTCTCGATATTTATGAGCGTCAGATCGACGGTCTAGACTTTTCTTTCGATCAACGACTGTGATCAAGTCAGGATTTCGCATTTCACGACTTTGGGAGTCTCCTTACTTTTGTTTTCCCAATATTAGAGATCGCGATGGCACTAGATCGATAGTCCAGATCTTCCTGGATCCAATGGCCCAAATCAGGTCAGGATTTCACCTTTCGCTCCTTTACCTCTTATGGAGTCCCTTTGACACTTATCTGAATTCTAAATCTATCCACTCCTTGCAGCAGATTCCTATGCAAGACTTGGTTCTTGCAGATGATTGTGCATGCCTTGCAACAGTCGCTTTGCACTCCTTGCAAAGGGGAAATTTTGTGTTATCTCTTCTGAGCTTTGGAATTGAAACAGATCCCATCACACACTCCTTTTGTTCTGTGTGCACACCCTGCACTCACTCAACAAAAGAGAAACAATTGAAACTTATATTAACATTCACAGTTTCATCCATTCATAACGAAATTCATTCATTTATGAAAACACAATAATAGAGAATTACAAACAGTAACAGTGTTATGCATTTGAGTCAATTTTCCTCTGTCATATTCATTCAAAAGTAAATGACTACATCTAATATCAAAACAATAACTCAAAACTCAGAAAATTCCTACTAACTCGCAACAGCCTCATTTGGGCGTACAAAACCTTTATTTATCTCAGAGGATCCTTAGGGTTCCCCCCGACTACTCATCTACTCGAAACAAAAACCTAACTGCTACCTAAGTTTG
This sequence comes from Picea glauca, assembly GCA_000966675.3. Taxonomy (NCBI): domain Eukaryota; kingdom Viridiplantae; phylum Streptophyta; class Pinopsida; order Pinales; family Pinaceae; genus Picea; species Picea glauca. Next base: position 36,595 of record JZKD02S1826422.1, on the reverse strand, counting down.
GTTACATTTAAGGCTAGGAGTGAAAACTCTCAGATCACTCATGATCATCAGCTTCCAAGCATTTGATCTTCTTCTGTTTTTCCAAACAGCTCCAAAAGATTCGTAGTAACTCCCAATGTTTCAGATTCTGAAATGATCCCCAGGTGTTGAGTTGTCCTACCATGTGTGCTCGCTGACGATGCTCCTGCATCATATTACAAAACCCAAGTAAATGAGTTCAGTTTTCATAAAAGAGGATTTCTTTAAATTTATCAATAGCTTCTCCCACTGCAATCTTCTCATCACTAATGTCAGATGTCTCAAATGCTCTTCTTCATTTTTACTGAAGACTAGTATATCATCCAGATATACAATCACAAACTTACCAATGAAATCTTTTAATACCTCATTCATCAACCTCATGAAAGTACTCAAGGCATTTTTTAAGCCAAACGGCATAACAAGCCATTCATACAACCCTTTGTTTGTCTTGAAGGTTGTTTTCCACTCATCACCTTCTCTCATTCTTATCTTATGATATCCACTTTTCAGATCTATCTTCGAAAAATAATTCGCTATGCTTAAACAAACCATTAATTCATCCATCCTTGGTAAAGGAAATATGTACCTGATGGTGATTTTGTTTATGGATCTTGATTCTGTACACATTCTCCATCCTCCATCCTTTTTCAGATTCAACACAGTTGGTACTACACATGGACTCAATCTTTCTCTGACTAAACCCTTGTCCATCAAATCTTGGACTTGTCTCTTTACCTCCTCATTCTCTTGAGGTGTCAACATGTACACTACTTTATTCGGCAGACTCACTCCTGGTATTATATAAATTTGATGGATGATACTTATGATGGGTGGCAATGAGCTTAGCAACTCATCCACTACTATGTCAGCAAAATTCTCTAACAACTCCTTAACTTCCTCGGGCAGATCATCCATAGAAGTACTTGTATCGACGACTATGGGTTTCCTTACCATAGCAAACTACATCTCTTGTTTCTTCTTAACTTCACTCAGGAGTTCCTTTCCACTCATCAGAAGTATACTCTTGTTGGCTTCTTCCTTTACTTTATTTTCCTCTATTGGAAGCAACATGTGTGTCCTACCATTCTTCTCCAAAGTATAAGTATTTTTTCTCCCATCATGAATGACATTCATGTCATACTTCCATGGTCTCCCCAACAAAACATGACATACATCCATGGGAATTACATCACACAAAATCTCATCTCTATATCCTCCTATATTGAATTCTACCAGAAATTGTTTAGTTATCATTACCTGGTGTCCTTTTTGAAACCATGAGACTTTATACAGACTTGGATGTGCAATTATCTCCAGCTCCAATTTCTCCACCATCTCTATGGACACTAAGTTATCAGTGCTCCTACTGTCAATTATCACCTTGCATACTCTATCTTTAGTCTTGCAAGTGGATCTGAACAAATTGTTCCTCTAGACCGTCTTTTCAACCTCTGGCTCTGGTTTCAAGAGAACCTTCTTCATCATCAAATATTTCCCATCTTCTACACCTTTTGCTTCAACATTCCGCTTTTGCGCTTCCAAAATGTGAGCTTCACCTCCTTCTCTCTTTCTCTCATGGAATTCCCAAGACATGTGTCTTGTCTTTCCACATGCATAGCACTTCACTTCTCCTCCTCTGCCTCTTCCTCTTCCTCGAGGAAAAGCATTTCTTCCACCATACTATCTCCCTCGGGAACTTCCTCCTCTTTTTGAGTGACGGTGTGGCTTTTCAGCCTCACCCTTGCGTTTGTGTGCCTTGTCATGGGCAATTTCTTTACCTCTATTTAGGCTTCTACCTCGACTTCGTTGACTCTTCTTTCTGGAAAAATTTCCCTCCGCTTTCAGCACAACCTGATAAGCATCCTCCATTGTCCTTACTGTCATCATGCTTATTTCATCCTAGATTTCATATCTCATGTCGTTGATATACCTAGAAACCTTTTCATCACCTCTCTCTTTCTCTCCAAACCTCATGTTCATCTTGTAGAACTCCTCTATGTATTCCTTCACTGTCATTCCTTTCTGTCTCAGGTTCTGCAACCTCCTGAATAGATTTATCTGATAATCCTTGGGTATGAATTTAGCTTTCAACTTGGCTACCATTCTGTCCCAATTTTTTATCTTTTATTTGCCTTTGATTCTTTTTTCATCCTATAGTTCATCCCACCACAATGTTGCATGTCCTTTCAACCTGGTGACAGCATGCTTTACCTTTTTATCCTCATCGACATCTTCATAGTCTAAGTACTTATCCATGGATATTATCCAATCCATCAGCTCTTCAACGTCCAAGTTGCCTTCATACATTGGGATGTTTATCTTTTCTCTAGCTCCCAATTTCACAACATCTTTCAACAAGTGTTCCTCTGCTACAGCTTCTTCAACTTCCCTTTCTTCACTTTCTACATCATTGACGTCTCCAACATCAGGTGCTCTCCTTTGCGCTATCTCCATAGCATCCAACTTGGCGCAAAGTTCTCTCATCTACCTTTCTATAGCTTGATTTTCTATAGGTGGCTCTGCACGTCTTCTAGGCAACATTGTGCTAACCTTTTATTCACACACAGAGCACAATTAGCGGCTCTGATACCACTTGATGCAGCCCCCTCCCCTCTTAGGGGTTACGCGACCTCCCGGACTTCGATCTTCAAATATATGAGCTGAATCAACTCTTCGAGCCTCCAATAGAACCTGAAACAAATTCTACACACGTCCCTTTTGATGTCACCTGGAGGTTCAACTTACTCGCGACCCTGCTCTCTGGCGTTTCTGGCAACACCAAATTATGAGTACTAGCCTTCGTGCTAGACTCTACTCCAATGTGACCACAGGCTATGACCATGGGCCAACTCCCTTTGTGATGCAAGAGCATCATCAACGAGCACACGTGGCAGGACAACTTAGCGCTTGGGGATCATTTCAGAATCTGAAATGTTGGGAGTTACTGCGAATCTTTTGGATCTGATTGGAAAAACGGAAGAAGATCAAACGCTTGGAATTTGATGATCAGGAGTGATCTGGGAGTTTTCACTCCTAGCCTTGAATGTAACCAAACTTAGGTAGCAGTTAGGTTTTCGTTTCAAGTAGTCGGGGGGAACCCGAAGGACCCTCTGAGATAAATAGAGGTTTTGTACACCCAAATGAGGTTGTTGCGAGTTAGTCGGAATTTTCCGAGTTTTCAGTTATTGTTTTGATATTATCTATAGCCATTTACTTTTGAATCAATATGATAGAAGAAAATTGACTCAAATGCATATCACTGTTACTGTTTGTAATTCTTTGTTATTGTGTTTTCATAAATGAATGAATTTCGTTATGAATGGATGAAACTGTGAATGTTAATATAAGTTTCAATTGTTTCTCTTCTATTGAGTGAGTGCAAGGTGTGCACAAAGAACGCAAGGAGTGTGTGACAGGATCAGTTTCGATTCTGAAGCTTAGAAGAGATAACACGAAATTTCCCCTTTGCAAGGAGTGCAAAGCGACTGCTGCAAGGCATGCACAGTCATCCGAAAGAACCAAATCTTCCATAGGAATTTGCTGCAAGGAGTGCACAAATTTAGAATTCAGCTAAGTGTTGAAGGGACTACATAAGAGGTAAAGGAGGGAAAGGTGAAATCCTGACTTGGTTTGGGCCGTTGGATCCAAGAATATATGGACAGTCGATCTAGCACCATCACGATCTCAGATATTGGGAGAACGGAGGTAAGGAGACTCCCAAAGTCGCGAAATGTGAAATATTGACTTGATCACAGTCGTTGATAGAAGGAAAATTCTAGATTGTCGATCTGATGCTAGCAAATATCGAGGAATCGGGGATCGGGAGAACAAAGGTGAACCAACCTCCAAAGTCACGAAACACTAAATCGCTACTTGATCATAGTCGTCGGTCGAGGGAAGATCGTGGACCATAGATCTAATAATATCGGGAGTTCCCGATACACAAAATCCCAACGCGCTTGAGGGTTGAGCCCTGGGTCATGACCGGAGGTCACATTGAGGGAAGATAAGGGAGGGGATAGTACACGCTATCTCCTCTCAGGGTTTTGGAGGTCGAGATAATTAAGGTGATTTACATGCATAGACCCGACGCGTGAAATCGTGAGACGCCTTTTGGGTTAGGCTCGTGGTCACAGCCAGTGGTCGCGTGAAAGAAGATTGTGCTTGGTGCTTGTTCGCACAGCGGGGTTTTGTGAAAAGGACCTATGGAAATTTCTTGAATATTCTAGCAGGGAATCGAAGAGCTGCTCCGACTTGAAGATTGAGAAGATCCAAAGATCGGAAGGTCAACAAACCCTACTGAGGTGGGTCATTGCGTCAAGTGGTATCAGAGAAAGTTTTGTCCATTGATTTTAGGCGAAGGAGATAAAGGAGACAAAAGAACTCAAAGATACACTCTGTGTGTGAGAGACAGTCGACACAATGCCACCGAGGAGACGAGTGCAATAACCTTTAACCTATCGGGTTGTAGAAAGGGAGATGCGAGAACTTCATGCAATATTGGAGGCGATGAACGCAACGCAAAGAAGAGCACCTGATGCTCGATACATCAGCAATGCAGAGAGTGAAGAGGTAGAAGTCGAAGAAGATGTAGGAGAGAATTTTTTCGAAGAGCGCTTGCTAAGAGCACTTGTCAGATTGGGAGCTAGATCCAAGATAGAGGTCCCAATGTACGAAGGCAATTTGGATGTTGAAGAGTTGATGGATTGAATAAGATCCATGGATAAATATTTCGATGATGAAGATGTCGATGAGGAGAAAAGTGTGAGACATGTTGTCATCAGAATCAAGGGACATGCAACACTATGGTGGGATGAACTATAAGATGATAGGAGAAGCAAGGGAAAACAAAAGATAAAGAATTGGGACAGAATGGTAGCCAAGCTAAAGGAAAATTTTATGCCCAAATATTACTAGATCAATTTGTTCAGGAAGTTGCAGAACCTAAGATAGAAGGGTATGACAGTTAAAGAGTACACAGAGGATTTCTACAAGATGAACATCAGAACTGGACAAAGAGAGAAAGATGAAGAAAAAGTTGTCAGGTATATAAATGGCCTGAGGTATGAAATCCAGGATGAGATCAGCATGATGTCAATAAGGACTGTGGAGGATGCTTATCAGTTCGCACTGAAGGCAAAGGAGAAGTTGGCTAGAAAAAAAAACCAGTGAGGTAGAGGTAGAAGCCCAGTCTCGAACAAAGGCAAGGGAGTTTCCCATGACAAGGCACAAAAATCCAAAGATGAGACTGAGAAACCACATAGTCACTCAGAAAGAGGAGGAAGTTCCCAAGGAAGACAAGATGGTGGAAGAAGTTCTTCCAAAGGAAGAGGAAGAGACAGAGGAGGATTACACCTGTGGAAAGGCAGGACATAAGTCATGGGAATGTCCCAAGAGAAGGAAAGAAGGAACCACATTTTGGAAGCACAAAGAAGAAATGTTGAAGCAGAAGGAGCAGAGGATGGAACATCTCTGATGTTGAGAAAATTTATCTTAAAACCAGAGGCAGAAGTTGAAAAATCGGTACAGAGGAACAATATCTTCAGGACAGCTTGCAATACTAAGGACAGAGTCTGCAAAGTGATAATTGACAGCAGGAGCAATGACAACTTAGTATCCATAGAGATGGTGGATAAATTGGAGCTGGAGACAACTGCACATTCGAAGCCATACAAAGTCTCATGGTTGCGGAAAGGACACTGGGTAATGGTTACTAAACAATGCTTGGTTGAATTTAAGATAGGAGGATATAGAGATGAAATTCTATGTGATGTAATTCCCATGGATGTATGCCATATTTTGTTGGGAAGACCATGGCAGTTTGACAGGAGTCATTCATGGTGGGAGGAAGAATACATACACCTTGGAGAAGAATGGTAGGACACACATGATGTTGCCAATAGAGGAAAAGAAAGTGAAAGAGGAAGCCAGCACAAGCATACTTCTCATGAGCGGGAAGGAGCTCTTGAAAGAAATCAAGGAAGAACAGGAGATGCAGTTTGTTGTGGTGAGGAAACCCAGAGTTATCCTTACAAGTACTTCGATGGATGATTTGCCTGAAGAAGTTCAGGAATTGTTGGATAATTCTGCTAACATAGTGGTGGATGAGTAGACAGTTCCAGAGCAGTCAGTTAGCATAAGTACAGTTTGATAGTTGTAGTACTTAAGACTTCATGACAGTATAGTAATAAATGCAAGAGCATTATGGACAGTTGTGCAGTAGAGTCTTGGACATTATGGACAGAGATGGATTTGTAAGAACACTTAGTAGGTTTGGACAGATATATGACATTGGATGAGAACATGGATTCATAGATTGGTTCAGAGAGTGGTTCAGAGACAAAGGAACATTATGGATGTTAATTACACAGGAAATGGCTTGAACAATGCTAATGGATTCCAAATTGATAGATATTTTTTTGACACATGCAGTGCATACAGTAGTTCACATTCAAAACAGAGTAATGCTCAGAAACAACAATGACAAAAATCCCTACGAGCTAACGAAAGGAAGACCAGCAAATGTGAATCACTTCAGAATATTTGGAATCAAATGCTACGTCAAAAGAGAAGATGGCAGAATGGGAAAGTTTGACTCTCGTGTAGACAAAGGAGTACTTGTTGGTTACTCAATTACAAGGAAAGCATACAAGTGTTGCAATCCGAGATTGAACAAAGTTGTGGATGAGAATCAAAGGAAGAAGAAAATGAATAAGTGGAACAGTTTTACGAAGAAGAAGCAAAAGATGAAGAAGAAGTAGAAGAGGAAGATGAAGAAGTTCAGACAGAAGAAGAAGAGAAAGTTCAGTAAGTGCCTGCAAAGAAACCTAGCAAATGAGTACAAAAGAATCATCCTTCAGATCAGATTATAGGAAACAAGGATGCAGGAGTTGAGACTAGAAGAAGAAACCATTCACCAGAACAAATGCACCTAGCACTCTTATCTACGATTGAACCAAACAGTTTTGAAAAGGTCGGCAAGGATGAATTCTAAAATAAGGCCATGGATGAAGAATTGGATCAAATAGAGAAGAATGACACTTGGGAATTGGTTCCAAGACCACAGAATAAGAATGTGATTGGCACAAAGTGGGTATTCAAAAATAAATTGAATGAATATGGATAGGTTACAAGGAACAAAGCTAGATTGGTATGTAAAGGATACGCATAGGTTGAAGGAATTGACTTTGAAGAAACATTTTCCCCAATTTCCAGAATGGAAGCAATCTGATTGCTCCTAGCTTATGCATGCTCGAAGAATATTAAAGTGTATCAGATGGGCATGAAATCATATTTTATGAATGGGGAACTTGAAGAAGAAGTCTACATTGAACAACAGGAAGGATTTAAGTTGTCAGAGAACGCAGATTACGTGTGCAAATTGAAGAAGGCCTTCTATGTTCTAAAACAGGTTCCTAGAGGATGGTACTCTAGACTGGATAAATATTTACAACAAGCAGGGTTCAGAAAAGGAAGTGCAGACAACAACCTCTACATCAAGGTAACTCAAGATAGTATTTTATTAATTGAAGTTTATGTTGATGATATTATTTTTGAAAGCAATGATGACAGGTTAAGCCAGAAATTTGCAAAGGATATGCAGAATGGGTTTGAAATGTCGTTACTCGGAGAACTATCCTTATTTATGGGTCTTCATATATGTCAAAGCAACCAAGGAATTTTTATTTCTCAAACTAAGTATATCAGAGAAATGCTAAATAGGTTTGGAATGGAAGATTGCAAACCAATTACCACTCCTATGCAAACCAGTTGCAA
>JZKD02S1826400.1:78123-91923 GCA_000966675.3 Picea glauca | reverse complement strand
CTGTAGAGATGACCCCCCAGAGTAATAATGACACTACGGGGTCGAGACTCATAGATAGCATGGCGTTTCCACATATATGGTTGGCCCAAGAGAATATCACAGACATCCAGTGGGGCAACATCACATAATACCTCATCCTTCAAGGGTTGGATTCCATATGACAATCGACACTGCTGGCTAACACGAATATCTCATCCTTGGCGAAGCCACCCGATGTTGTATGGTTGCGGGTGTGGTGTTGTCGACAATCCCAATTGTTTAATGACCTCTGTTGAGATGAGATTCTTATGGCTTCCGCTATCAAAAACAAAATGCAGCGGGGTCCCCTTCACACACATCTGTGAATTAAAAAGGCACTCCCCCTCTTCTGGATCTGTTGGTTCTTCTAGTTGAATTGATGCGGTCGCGACAATAGCAGTGGGGTCTGCGTCGATGATCTGTCTTTTACCAGTATTTTCAGAATCAGATTCAGAATCAGGGTTTGTCTCCTTGTATTTTATCTCAGCCACCAATCACTGTTTTGAGTGACATTCATCGGTGTTGTGCCAGGGGCTTTTGTGGAAATCGCACCATTTCCCGGTGTCCTTCTTTGTCTTCCCATGACCCTTCTTTTCCTGTGGCTTGGACTGGTTTTGAGGAGACTGTTTGTTAGGGATATCTTTGTCATACTTTGGTTGTTGTGGATTTGCAGACCCGAACTCCCGTTTATTCTGGTGCTTAAATTTCTTCTCAACTTTAACAGCATATCGATAAGAAACACCGAGGGATAAGATGTCCAGAAAATCCATTTCAGTTTGGATGTATCTGTGTAGAGCCCCACGGTATTTCAGAACCAAATGTCATTCGAAGTCTTTGATACCCAGCTTGGTGCGCAAGGTATGGAAGCTATTGTGAACTCCAAAACTGATTGGCCCCTCTCTTTCCGTAGTGTGGTCCATCTCATGTACTGGTCCTCATAGTTTCCAACAGGGTAATAATGTTCCTTTACCGCATCCACAAAAAAATCCCAAGTGGGATCGACCCCATATATTCCAGACTCCTCTGTGGAAATTTTCTCCCAGTAAGTTTCCCACCAATGTTTTGCATGAGGGAGATCTTTAAGGAGTGTGAAGGTGATCTATTCTTTGTCGGAAAAATTATGAACAGAGAAATAACCTTCTAGCAGAGTTAACCATTTTTCTAGGGCTTCTGCATCTATTTGTCCTTCAAATACAGGAATATCAAAATTAACTTGTACCTTGAAAGGCGAGGTGCCTTCAAAGTGGCCTCTTGATGAAGATGCACCTGATGCTATCGGTAGGCATTTAAGGACGTGGGCAAAATTCTCCATCATTTCGTCCCTCTGTCGCATGAGAGGTTGCTCCAGCAAGAGATTGATAAGATCGTCTCCTCCGTCGATTTTCTTTTCTTCCGCCATTGAGGGTTTCTTGGGTGTGTGAGATAGATTGTCTTCAAGAGAGACAAGCTCGAGACCCAACTTTATATACTCATACCTCATCAGGGACATGCACTGAAAAAAATGATCAAGAGCAGCCTGCTCTGATACCGCTGATCCAGATTATTTTCAGCACAAAATGAGAGAGGAGATATAATAAAGAAATGCACAGAGATATTGCAGATATTCAATAATATAACATAAATGTATCAGAGACGCAACCATAAACACCGATATACAATAATACACAATTTCTATTAATCAAAGAAATGTAGAGAGACTGTAAAAAATACATAGTGAAAGACTCGCTAGAATGGTGGCAGCTTATCTCTGAGAAGAGATGTGACGGTTACTCGCATTCGCAAGAAGATGATTACAATGAGGCTCTAGAGGTCTTTCTACAATAAACGAGAATGCAAAAAGTCTTAGACATCCAAAAAACTAACCCTAGGAGATGAAGCGCCAAAATTTATGTGGGCCTCGTTTGGGTAAGTGAGTACATCAACTTCCCGGGGTCGTAACTTTTCCATACGATCTCCGTTTTAGGCGTGTGATAGCTCGTTGGAAAGGTATTGTCGAGGAGATTCATTTTGGGGGATCAATCATGCATTTTTCTATCAATAAGAACCGCAATATCAAAAAATCTTCATTTGGACCCTCAAAATGGCCCCGGAAGTTAAAAGCTACTAAAAATAGTAAATTGCCAAAATGGCCAGAAAACTGTTTTGAGCCATTTGAAAATGGTGGGTGGCCACCAATATCCACCTGTATCACTCCCTCAGGACTTCGTTCATCAACCTCATAAAGGTACTCGGCACATTTGTTAAGCCAAACGGCATAACAAGCCATTCATACAACCCTTCGTTGGTTTTGAAGGTTGTCTTCCACTGATCACCTTCTCTCATGCGGATTTGATAATAACCGCTTTTCAAATCAATATTTGAAAAATGATTTCCTCCACTCAAGAAATCCATCAGATCATCCATCCTTGGTAATGGAAATATGTACTTGATGGTTATCTTGTTAATTTCCCTCGAGTCAGTACACATCCTCCAGCCTCTGTCTTTCTTCAGACTGAGTATTGTCGGAACAACACACAGACTCAAGCTTTCCTTGACCAAACCTTTGTCCAACAAATTATGGTCTTGCCTTTTAACCTCTTCATTCTCTTGCGGCATCAATCTGTACGCGGCTTTGTTTGGAAAATTGGCTCCTGGTATGAGATCAATATGATGGATCACACTTCTGATCGGTGGCAACGAACGAGGTAGTTCGTCCACTACTATGTCAACGAACTCTTCCAATAGTTCCTGAACTTCCTCTGGTAAATCATCCACTCTTGTGCTGGTCAAAACAATCTCCAGTTTCCTGAACACAATGAACTGTGGATCCTCCTTCTTCTTAACCTCTGTTAGAAGTTTCTTCCCACTCATGATAAGTACAGTGTTTCTTACTTCCGGTTTCACCTCCTTATCCTTGATTGGAAGCAACATGTGAGTCCTCCCATTCTTCTCTAGGGTGTATGTGTTCATTCTCCCATCATGAATCACATTCCTGTCATATTGCCACAGTCTACCCAACAATACATGACAAACATCCATAGGAATGACTCCACATAATATATTATCATTATATCCTCCTATCTTAAATTCAGATAAACATTGTTTAATGACAGTTACCTGATGTCCTTATTGTAGCCATGAAACTCTGTATGGGCTTGGATGATCAATCATCTATAGCTCCATCTTTTCTACCATCTCTGTAGAAATGAGATTATCTATGCTACCACTGTCCACAATGACCTTGCATACCCTGACCTTGGTTTTGAAAGAAGTCCGAAAAAGTCTAGTTCTTTGGACTGAACTCTCCACCTCCTTCTCTGGTGTCAAAAGAACTTTTCGAATCATCAACAATCTTCCGCCTTCAACATCTTCTGGCTCAATATCTCGCCTCTGTTCTTCGGCGATGTGAGTTTCTCCACTCTATTTCTTTCTATCTGGACACTCATAAGACTTGTGCCCATTCTTTCCACATGTGAAGCAGGTTATTACTCCACCTCTTCCTATTCCTCTACCTCTGGTACGAGGAAAGATATTATTATCAGCATAATCTCCTCTCTGTTCAGTATGTTTCCCCCACTATTCATCATATTGCCCTCGCTGTGAGCTTCCGCCTCTCTTAGTCCCAGTCTGAGGTTTCTTCCAGTCCTCCTTGGGCTTCTGATATTTATCCTGGGCAACTGATTTGCCTTTGGGTTGAATTCTACCTCAGCCTCTTTGACCCTGCTTTTGGCTCAACTTCTGTTCAGCTTTTAGATCCATCTGATAAGCATCTTTCACCGTTTGGATGGTTACCATGCTCATCTCATCCTGAATGTCATATCTCAGGGAATTCATGTACCTGGCAACCTTTTCATCATCACTTTCCCGATGACCTTCCCTGATGTTCAGCCTGTATAATTCTTTAGTATATTCTTTCACTGTCATCAACTTCTATCTCAGGTTATGCATTCTCCTGAAAAAAATAATATGGTAATCTCTGGGGATGAATTTCTCCTTCATCTTTGTGATCATTATGTCCCAGCTTTTGATCTTTTGCTTGCCTTTGCAGCATCTGTCAGCTTGTAGTTCATCCCACCACAATGTTGCATGTCCTTTCAATCTTGTGACAACATGCTTGACCTTCTTGTCCTCTTAGACATATTCATAGTCAAAGTATGTGTCCAGAGCTCTAATCCAGTCTAGAAGCTCCTCTGCATCCACATTTCCCTCATAAACTGGAATGTCCATTTTCTCTCTTGCACCCATTCTTGCAATAGCTCTGATCAAACGTTCATTGTCTACATCTTCAGCGACAACTTATTCTTCTTGTTCAGTCTCAATTTCACTTTCAGAATCACTAAGATCCCCAGCACTGACTGTGCGCCTCTGTGTTGTTTCCATGTCCTCAAGTCTGGTGCGTAAATCATGCATTTATTTTTCCATGGCTGGATCAGTCATCTACCTACCTCTTCTTCTTGGCATTTCCCTCTCCTCTGGTGGATCGGGTGTTTGTTTGTCCCTTCTCCTTGGCCACACGGTGAATTCTCCTTTTCCTTGCTACAGAAAGAAAATAACCTTTCTGTTCTCTGATACCAAATATGATGACGTAGCCTCCCCTCTCAACCCATGGATCAAAAGGTCCACGTCAACAGGATCTTTCCCTTACCACTGGCCTTAAGAGCTCACAACAACCGCTCTTCTATTTCACTTTCGAGAAATCTACACCCATAGTGAAACCTCATGGGATTCCTCCCTCACGCTTTGGGGAATCGGACTTTGCGATATCGCGAATCCTGTGGTTGAGCGCCTGCTCACTATGGCCCCCAAATCCCAAACTTACGGAACCCTCAACTCCAATTTTTCGGCTTTTGCGAGTTCGCGAGTTGCGATGAAATGCAACTCTGTCCCAGGAACCCCCGAAATCCTGAAGTGCCAGACTCTGACACGTTTCTCGGCACTAGCCTCCGCAACTATACTTTCTGTCGTTTCAGGACTTTGCACTTCGTGAGTTCGCGAATCCTAATGCAAGGCTTTCGGGACTTTGACTCACGAAACCCTTAAACGGTCAACAAGGTTGACTTCTCTGTCGATAGTGCATCACATGTCCGCCTCACTGACTCCTCTGGCCCCACACTGTCCTTTTAGCCTTTGGGACTTCGCAGTTCAAGATATCGCAATTCTCGTTGCAAAGTTTACGGGACTTCCACCTATGAAATCCCAAAATAGGAATTTGCTTGCAAATCCAACGACCCTTGTGGCTTAGATATAAGGTCCTACTCCTCCTGAGCTTAGAACCTTTCGATGCACTCGTCGTAACTCCCCTACTCCTTCGTGAGATTTGACAGGTCATGGGACTTCGCGATTTCTCCTCAGAGAATTTCGATCGTTCGTTCTTCCCTCTGAGAGCCTCTACACAAACTAAACAAGGTATCTCTCTTCATGGAAGTCATCCTCCTGTGGTCCCTCATCACTACGCCTTCCTTCAAACTTCCAAGGTGCTTGGCTTCTTACCTTCCTTCAACTCCTTCGGAGTTCCAATCCTTCTGAACTTTCTCATGACTTCGAGTCTTTCAGAAAACCCTTGCACGCATTCCTTGCGGAAGACTATCAAGCACTTCCGAGTGTTGAAAATCCTTCGACTCTGCGCACACCTGGAACAACAGTCTCTCAATACTTTACTTAGGTTCGAAACTCTAAGACTTTCATCGGCCTGGGCACTCCTTGCACGGCTCTTGTGACTGACTGCACTTCTGTGTGAATGAGAACAAAAGCTATCTAGTATGAGCTTTCAGAGACAAACCTCCGAACCCTTTGTCAACGCACTCCTTGCAGACAATTTAACTGTACTCCTTATAGGAACTCTTGCTCAAATAAAGAAACAATTGAAACTCATTCCTCTTACTCTCTCTCTCAAATTTCAAACATTCAACAAGAAATCATTCATACATAGAATAAAAGCAAATGTACAATAGAAAGAATAAAATAACCATGAGCATAGCATTCAATATACATACACAGAGAACAAACATGACGCCATGAATTTGAATCAAAGCTTCCTCTATTAATTCAAATCTATGTACATGGGTGTCTTCACACAACTCTCTGCTCGTTTTCTTCTATGCTCTTCACACTCTCATACTAATTTTACAATAAACAATGAGGGTGTCTATATCCTGTTTCCCTCTTGCACTCTAAAACTGTATAATCTAACATTCAATTCTACCTATTTTCATTAACTACCAGAAATACCTTCTACCTACTAAGGACGAGAGAAAATCGCTCAAGGTCCCATTACATTTTACAAGTGCGCTTCCACTTGATGGTTTCATTAATGGTTCTATATATTTCAAAATTTGCGTTGGGCGCTTGTCCAACTATCTTTTTTCTTCGCGCTGGCTCGCCTGAGATGCTCCTGCATCACGATGTCCTGAATCTAATGCAGTTGATGGTTTTTCCATCCGAATCTTGGTTATAGTTTTATCATGATTTCCAAATCGCCCAGTCAATCCATTAAGGGACATGTTGGTAAGTTAGTATGGGGGTGTAAAATCCAAACCAAGAAGTATAATAGAGTTCCTTAAGCTTCCACATGTCTATTTGGCCAAGGCCCACATGATGAAGCTACCCATAATCACCCTAAACAATGTTCCTGAAAATCGACCTCTTGTTCTGAAATTGTAGTGTGCCTCACTAAGAAAAAGCCTAGTTACAGAGATCTTTCAACAAACTCTTTTTCAGGAAAAAAAATGACAACATAGGGGGGCCACTAGATGAAACTCGATGCCTCATATCCAATGCAATTAATGGTTCTTCCATCTGATGCATGGTTAGAGTTTTATAATGAGTTGCAACTCACCTCCTCGAGCCATTCAAGGACATGTTAGCATTATTTCGAGGGGCATAATATCCGAAGAGAGTAGCATAAAAGAAATCAATAAGCTACCACACATATGTTTATCCAAGGCCCACATGACCACACTACCAACAATCACCTGGAATAATGTTCTTGAAATCGATCTCTTGTTGAAAAATTGCATTATGCCTCATTAAGAAAAACCCTAGTTTCGAGGATCCTCCGAGAAATGATTTTATGGGAAACAAAATGATAATAGATAGGCCCCATGACCTAAAACCCGGTTCTTCATATCCAATGTAATTGATGGTTAATCCATCCATGTCTCGGTTAGAATTTTATCGTGAGTTGCAACTCATCTCCTCAAGCCATTCAGGTACATGTTGGTAAGTTGGTTCAAGGACATAAAATTGAAACTCAGTAGCATAACATAGTTTTGTAATATCCCACACATCGGTTTGTCCAAAGGCGACACGACCACACTATCACAATCACGCAACACAATTTTCTTGAAAATCAACCTCTTGTTCAAAAAATGCATTGTGTCTCATTTAGAAAAACCCTAGTTCTAAAGATCATTAAAAAAATAATTTTCTGGGTGAAGAGGACCCATTAGCTGAAACCTAGTTCCCTAGATCCAATGCAACCAATGGTTCATTCATCTGAGGCTCGATCAGATATTTATTGTGAGTTGCAACTTGCCTGCTCAAGCCATTCAGGGACATGTTGGCAATTTAGTCGAGTGGAATAAAATCCAAACTGAGAAACATACGAGAGTTATGTAATCTCCCACATATCTATTTGGACAAGGCCCACATGACCATTCTACCCACAATGACCCAACAAAAAGTTTTTGAAAATCGATCTCTTGTTAAAAAATTACATTGTGCCTCACTCAGAAAAACCCTAGTTCCAGAGACCCACCAACAAAAAAAAATTTTGGAAACAAAATGACAACAGAGGAGCCCCACTAGCTGAAACTTGGTGCCCTGGATCCAATGAAATTAACAACTCGTCCATCTGAGGCCAGGCTACATTTTTATCATGATTTGAAACTCACCTCCACAAGGCATTCAAGGACATGCTAGAAATTTAGTCAAGGGACATAATATTCAAACTAAGTAGCATAATGAAGTTTTGTAAGATCCCACACATCTATTTGTACAAGGTCCACATGACCAAGGTACCCACAATCGACTACCACAATGTTCCTTAAAATTGACCACTTGTTAAAAAATTGCATTGTGCCTCATTGACAAAAACCCTAGTTCCAAAGATCCTCCAACAAACATGTTTTCAAGCAATGAAATGATAGTTGAGGGACCCCACTAGCTAAAAATTGGAGACTTAGATCTAATAAAACTGATGATTTTTACATCCAAGGCTCGATTAGTGTTTTACCATGACTTGCAAGTTCATTCCACATGCATCCAGGGACATGTTCACAATTTGTTTCAAGGTTATAAAATACAAGCTGAGAAACATAATGTAGTTTCACAATCTCTCGCATGTCTAATTGGCCAAGGCCCACATGACCACACCACCCACTATCACCTGACACAATGTTCTTGAAAATCAACCTCTTGTTCAGAAATTGCACTGTGCCTCAGTGGGAAAAATCCTAGTTTCATCCATGTGAGGTTTGGATAGAGTTTTATTGTGATTTGCATCTCTCCTTCTCAAGGCATTGAGGGATATGTTGAAAATCTAGTCTAGGGTCATAAAATCCAAGCCAAGAAGCTTAATGGATTTTCGTAATCTCCCAAACATTTATTTGGGCAAGTCCCAGGCGACCACACTACCCACAATTACCCAACACAATGTTCTTGAAAATCTACATCTTGTTTAGAAATTACATTGTTCCTCACTTAGAAAAACCCTAGTTTTGGAGATCCTCGGACAAATTCTTTTCTAGAAAATGAAATGCCAATAGACCGACCTGAATAGTTGAAACCTGATGCCCCAAATCTAATGCAACTGATGATTTTTCCATCTAACAGAGAGTTAGAGTTTTAATGAGAGTTGCATGTCACATGCTCAAGCCATTAAGGGGCATGTTGACAATTTGGTCTGGGGGAAAAAATCCAAACCAAGAATCATAACATAGTTCCCTAATATCCCACATGTCTATTTGGCAAAGGCCCACATGACCAATCTACCCAGAATCGCCTGACACAACCTTCTTGAAAATCGACCTCTTAAAAATTATGGTGTGCCTCAGTGAGAAAAAGCCTAGTTTCATAGATCCTCCAAAAAATGCTTTTTTAGGCAATGGATTGATAGTGGATGGGACCCACTAGTTAAAACCAAGTGCCTCAGATCCAATGTTATCAATGGTTCATCCATCTATGGCTCGGTTATAGTTTTATTCGGTGTTGCAACTCGCCTCCTCAAGCAATTCAAGGACATGTTGGAAATTTGTTTTGAGGGCATAAAATCTAAACCGGCTAGCATAAATGAAATATCTAAATTCTCGCATGTTTGTTTGACCAAGGCCCAAACGAAAAAATTACCCATAATATTCTGACACAACATTCTTGAAAATCGATCTCTTTTTCATAAATTGTAAAACCCTAGTTTCAAAGATCCTCCAAAAAACACTTTTCCTGGAAACATAATGACAAGAGAGAGGCCCCACCTCCTGAATTCCAATGCCCTAAATCCAATGAAATCAATATTTCATCCATCTGATGTGCGGTTAGATTTTTATTGTGAGTTGCAACTCACTTCCTTGAGCCATCCATGAACATGTTTACAAATAATTCTGGGGAAACAAAATCCAAACTGAGTAGAATAAAGGAAATACGTAAGCTCCCACATGTCTATTTGGAAAAAGTTCATGTGACCATACTACCAATAATTTCTCGACAAAACGTCCTTGAAAATTAATCTCTTGTTCAAAAATTGCATTGTGCCTCATTGAGAAAAACCTTAGTTTTGGAGATAATCAAAAAAATTCTTTTTTGAGAAATGGAATGACAATGAAGAAGCCCCACCATGATCATCTACATTTTGGATATTTGCAAATGTGATTTTATCCTCTAGGTAGTCATGCACGACAAATAAACTCACTATCAACTAGTTTGGAAATATTTTGTCCTCTAAGGATGTGAGTTTGATTCTCTATGCATGGTGCACATTTTTTCAGATGAATATAATCCATCCACATAATATTTTGATTTCTAAAAATTATCATCAAAGGTTCCATTTTCTATTTCACATGTATATGCAAATAATGTGATATAATAATAACGCCACTAGAATATGATGCACAATGAATCCTTCACAAAAGGGCATATATAAATAAAAACCTACTAAAATTTGATAGATTAACAAAGATGGTTATTTTGGCACCTAGGTATCTATAAATTTTATACATGTTAATATATACATGTGTGGCATAGTTATGGAGTGGAGTGAGTGGTGTTGTCCCTAGTGCATTCCAAGGAAATTGCAAAATCCAAATCCCTAAAACCTTCATCCCACTTAAAATTGGTGTTTCTTCATTATGGTAAGCGACCTTCCCACTTCTTCTTCGTACAATATCCCTCTAAATCAATGTTTTAAAAATATGTCATAACTTGGCATAACTTGCATGGACATCTTCTTTAGTTTCCCTACCTGAGTACCAAGTACCTATGCCATCAGGATGGATGTACATATAATGAACAATCCTCGTCTCTACACCAAAGTACAATTTCCAACTATTGATCCCATCCCCACTGTGAAAGGAAATGTTCTTGAATGAATATAATTGGAGCAAGGCTAACAAGGTTTCTTTAGCCTTAGTTCTAGGAAACTTCCCGCATTAGATTGGTCTTGTGTGGCATGCTTTCTAGCACCAAGGATAAACAACATTTTATCCTCATTGCTATATTGGCAACCATATGAAAATCATGGACAATTTCTAGAACAACACATGTATGACTCTTTATTATTACTAAATTTCATTATGTCATCTTCAACTAAGGACATCTGATAGTAGTGAAAGAAAATGTCAAATGAGTAACTGCAATGTTGATGAAATTGGTGAAGAAATATGCATCCTAATACCTATTTTTATAATTAATTATTTTCAAAATATCCCATTAAAATTACCAACTTATTTCTACTACATTGATAACATATAATGATCCGATTAATATTTGTTAATATACATATCAAATTCAAATATTTTTCATGATGAAATCCTTTTCCACTTAAATTCAAATTTAGTTAGATAAACATTATTTTTATAATTGTAAAAAAAAGATAACATTTTCTTAAATAATATGAAATCTAATATGAAATATTTCATAAAATATTTATCTAATTTATATTATTACTATTTAATGGTAATATTTTATTATATTAAATAAGTTTCCCTATTATTTTGTTTGTTTGTTAAATATTAATTATTTTCTAATAAAGTTGTTAGTAAGATACATGAAAAACATATTAATATAAAAATGACTCCAAAATACTATTTAATATAATCATTTTATGAGGTTCAAATTCAAAGGAGTAGGGTATGAACATTTTTCTAGATTTTAGAAGTGAAATAGTCTTGTGAAAGGAAGGGGGTCTCATATATTAATTTTGTGGGGTCCCTTGTCCCTCAAACAAGGGGTCTCATTCACCAATTTGGTGAGGTCCCTTGTGAGACAAACAAGAGTGACCTCGTACACCAATTTGGTATGTGACTTTTAAAATTTGATTATTATTAATTTTAAGATCAAGGTCAAACCACACATCAAATTTGTTTAAGAGACCTCCTTGTTTGTGGGATAAGAAATCCCTCTCCCTAAACAGATTTGACTACTAAAACTTACTAAAATATATTAAATAAGTTTAAATAATATAATTAAAATATATATTAATTATTATCCAATATAATTATTTCCTAGACTTATTGGCAAACTACATAGAAAGAATATCAATCTAAAACCGAGAAACAATTCCATTGTAAGATTTGTCCATATATTTTCCAGAAATTTCATTGTTTTTCAAGTCTAAACACATATCTAGCTGTGTAAATGTTATTTCCTAGGAGAAAAAACTTCCCTCGACATGGAATCGGGTTCGTTTGCGTACCATGTGATGACCTTTGGGATTAAGCGGGTCATATGTTTCAAGGTTGGATTTATAAAGTTGATAGAAACTCTTTATTATAATGTTAAAGTTGAATGGGATCGAGTTGTATATGGGCTAATTATTTTTGGTGACTTTTTCCTTTTTTTTTCAATTTTATTATTGAATGAGGTTTATTTGTATACCATGTGACCACATATATGTTTCAAGATTGAGGTTATAAAGTTGAAAAGAACTCTTCATTATAAGCTTGAATATGAGATGCATTTTATAATAATAATAATAATGATTTATTTTTAAGGTGAAAATTAAGTCATACATTAAATTGGTGTATAAAACTCTCTCATCCCAACAATTTTATTGGTAAAGTTTCCCTACCCCTTCTGAATTTGAACATATGATATTCAAATAGTTACATTTTTTAGTAAGTTAAAATTTTGATTTTTTTTATTATTATTTAAAAAATTTAATTATTTATATAATTTTAAAATAAATCTAAAACTAAAATCATAACATCAGTGTGAATGCTCCTAATCCCATGTGAATGCTCCTAATCCCACACTGAATATCACTTACCAATTTTTTTTTTTTTTTTAATTGTGTAATGTGTCATGACACATTAATGTTATTTCCAAGAACCATGTTTTTTATCTATTTAATTTAGTTACGATCAATTTTTTATTTTTTTTAAATGAGTCATGACACATGGATGCTATTTCCAAGTAACTGTCTTTTAATGTTATTTCCAAGGAACATGTTTTATATCTATTCTTAGCAAATTAATATTTGTTTAAATTTACAATAAAAACAATTAAAACTGTAAATTTTGATATCAGGTATAAATTTACTACACTTAATCATACAATTTATTTAGTTTAGTCAAATTTTTCTTTAGCAAATTAATATTTGCTTAAATTTACAATAAAAATAATTAAAACTGTAAATTTTGATATTAGGTATAAATTTACCACACTTAATCATACAATTTATTCCTGTAATATGTACAACTTTATCATAAAAATAATTTTTACGATCAATTACCTTAATTTTCCCCTTATTTTGACAGCGAAATCCTACGCCGTTCTTTCAGATCTGTATGTGCGTCGGTCAACCCTAAATTTCCATGCACCTCTGTAAGACCCGACCATACTTGTATATAAGCCGGTCAAATTGAAGGCACAAGACTCTGCTCTCGGCTTTTTTTTGTCTTCTATTTTATTTGATCATCGTCATTGCGGCCTTGCATTTGCATTTGCAGATCTTGTATTCGATCTTGTATTCTATTTTATTTGATCATCGTCATTGCGGCCTTGCATTTGCAGAATTTGCATTCGATCTTGTTGCCTTGCATTTGCATTCGATCTTGCCTAATGGATCGATTATTTCTTCTACATGCACTAGTTCTGATGGTGGCCCTGCTGCCAATATCTTGCCACTGCCGGTGCAACTTTCCGGCAATATTTAATTTCGGAGACTCGACCTCTGATACCGGCAGTATTCACTTYGCTTTCCCGTATCACGAAGCTGCAGAGAATCCTCCTTATGGACAAACCTACTTCGGTAGACCTGCTTATCGCTACAGTGACGGGCGCCTCTCTATTGATTTTTTCGGTGTGTTGTTACTTACAGTCTGCATTCTCTCTGTATTTTTTAATTTTAAGATCGAGGTGTAGCCCAACATCAATAGTTTTATTTTATGATAATGTTGTTATGTTTTAATACAGCGACGGCGCTGGGACTGCCCTTTCTGAGTCCATACTTGCAGACTGTGGGCTCTAATTATTCACAGGGAGCTAACTTTGCAGCCTCTGGTGCAACTGCTGATGACGTCAATTCCTTTATAGCTCCAATTTCTCTTCCTGTTCAAATCAATCAGTTTAAGATCTTCAAGCAGCAGGTCA